>JAVCKT010024394.1:0-19125 GCA_032273925.1 Rhynchotus rufescens | reverse complement strand
AAAAAAAAAAAAAAAAAAAAAAAAAAAAGACTTTTTTTTTAGCTTTTTCTTCCTGTGGTGATTTGTACCTCCCAGGATGGCTCCATGTCAGCTCTGACTACTGGTGTCTTTCAGGAGAGCAGTGTCACAATTCTCAGATCTGCTCTATTTCTCCACGGGGCTGATAAAACTCATCACGTCAGTGCTGTGGCCGGTCCCCCGGCTCCCTCTCTGCTCTTCACAGTTCATGGCAGTGCTGCCCCCTGCCATTTTGCTGTGTTTTACATTAGGATGTTCTCTTTAGGATGATTCTGGGACAAAGGATGAGAAGCCAATGGAATAGGAGAAATCCTGCACACAAGATTTCTGCACACATTGCTCCACAGCCCACAGTGGTGATGCCCTCTCCATATGAACACTAAGGAGACACGTGACTGGCAAGGAGGAGGGCATCAAGTCCTAGGGAGCTCCTGGCGAGTCCCCTTCTCATGATCTTTTCTCGCACTGTCCTACAGAAGGCAGCACAAAACCTGAAGTCCATCATTCCCATCAAGTTCCACATCTCGAGCCGAACGGACGCTGGTGTCCACGCACTCTGCAACTCCGCCCACCTTGACATCCAGAGGGCACCGGGGAAGCCGCCGTTCCACGAGAGAGAGCTCGTCTGCAGTCTCAATCACTACCTGAAGCCTGAGCCCATCCGGTGAGCTGGGCGCTAGGTCCACGTCTTGCATTTGTTCTTGTTGGAGGACATCACTGCAGCAGTCATGTCCTATTTGCATTCACAAGATAGGTTGGTAAGAGGCTTTCTGCTCCTGCCAGACTCTCAGCATCTATGGAGCACAGGGGACCTGTGCTGGCACTGCTGAAACAAAAAGTCCTGTAAGAGAATTTAAGACCATTGGAGTATTGGTCCTGCTGGGTGATGCTGTTGCCACATCTTCGCTGGAGCAGCAACACGTTACCTTCCAGAGCTGCTTTATCCCAAAACTCCCGCCCAATTTTTTTTCCTTTACTTACCGAATTAGCACTTACCAAAAGCTTAGCTAAAACACTGCCCCTTCCCTGTATCTAGGCAAAGGGGTGAAGAACAAATGCATGAGATCACACTTGGTCTGAGCCGCCTGCTCCTCCCTTCCTGTGAGATCAGCCTCTCCTCTGCTAGACTTACCACTTGACCTGCTTTAGAGAAGTTAAATCAAAGTCTCCATTTTAATATTTTTGTAACAAAAATGTGGGGCAGATAAACAGTCCTTCTCATAACCAGCTATTAATACCTAGAGAGAGCTGCGTGCTGGTGTGTTAGGAGCTTGGTGTAACCGCCTGCAGAGAACACAACAGCTGCCATTCTTGCATTCCCTTTTCTTCTTTCTCTCAGTTCTTTCTTGCTGACAGCATCTCAGAATTGGCTTGTCCTGTGTGAAATTGAGTGCTCACCCTCAAAGGTATCACTGCTGGAAAAAAAAGTACAACCAACAGCTTTTGTCAAGTAGTTGCATCAATTCCACAAGCAATTTCTATGCTCTGTGAATGTTGTGCCTTTCCAAGGGCTGGATTGAACTTGGTGGTGCTTTTCTTTCCAGACTGTTGGGCAGTTTCTCTGCCAGCTGTCAAACGGCTGTTGTGCTCTTCCCCAGAAGTAGATGCATTTTTTTCATGGTTAAAGTGTAAACTGAATGAAACACAGAAGTTTTTAGACTAAAAGCCAAATCTGTGCTGATGTCCTAGAATCAGTATACCATTTGCCAGCAGTTGTTTTGCTCCTCTCTGCTCTTTCTTATTTTGTTTTACTTGCATAGATTGCAGACTCCTCAAGGTAGAGACCTGGAGCATCGGGCAGAAGATTTCCAACATCCTACCTCAATGAAGAGAGTGTTGAAGCAGTCAAAGAGAAATTTCTATCAGAGAGCATGTCCTGAAGGGGAAGCAGTGGGATCTCAAGGACAGGGACAGCTTTTCTGTTACATCAAAGTGTGACACATCAGTCTTTTGACAGTGCCCGTTGGTTAGAGAGTTCAAGCTCTGCTTCTGCCTCCTTCTTTGGGCTGTGCTTTTTAAAAAACGGTCCAGCTGCTTTCCATTAAGGAGCTTGGTGATGGGCACAAGTCTAAGCGGACTCAGCAACAATCCCCTCCCTCTGTAAATGTTACTTTGCTGCGAATAATTCTCTGTTAATGCTGAACAGAAAACTCAGCACTTTCATGTGGTTGTGAGCAGGGTGATGGGGAAAGAGGTCTTTGTGAGAGCGTGTTACTGTCAATAGAGCTTGGAAGGGAAACAAGATTCCAAACTGGCTGACTGTATCATCAGCAACAAAAAAACCTTTGTTCCTTTAGTGCATGATGAGGCTCTTCTATCATCTCATCTGTTTTATTTTAGATTTGTAGAGCATATTTGCAAGGATCTTGTCCACAAAGATCAGTTTGCATCCTGTAGATGGGGCAGCCTCAGAAGAGCTTTGGTGTCCCCAGAGGAGGGATGGTAGTTGTGGTAGGATCACTTCCCGTTGCTGTTTTCAGCCTTGGCAGTAGGTGGTAAAAGCTGCCTGGGTGACAGGAGACAGAGCTGGGGCTCCTGGCGCCTCCTGGAGGTGAGGGTTCAGTGGACAGGGCGAAACGTCCTTCTCGATGGTCACTCTTTAAACTTAGGCATTTTCAGGGTTTTGTTGGTGTCTCCTCTTCCATCTCCTCGTCAAAGACCCGCTGGTAGCCCACACTTGTAATCATTGATCGCTGACTGCAGGATACCAAACTGCACGTGCAGTTCCTCAAAGATCCTCTTGCGCGCTTCAATTCCTGTGCAAACAGTAACGGGGTGAAAGCTCTGAGTTGGTGCACGGGGTTTCTCTCCTCCTCACGCGCTCCCTTCTCTCCCGACAGCATCCTGAGCGCCTGCCGGGTGGCCGAGAGCTTCCACGCGCGCTTCTGTGCGCGCTCCAGGACGTACGTGTACCGGCTGCTGCTGGGCTGCTCCCACCACTCGGAAATCCCGGTGTTCGAAAGGGATCTCTGCTGGGCTCCTGCGGGAGGGCAAGTACGCCTTTAAAAATCCCAGGGGAAATGCCTCCCAAGTGCTTTGGGAAGGCTTGGCTTTGGGGGGAATGGGGACAGGGTGATTTCCACGTGTGAGACTCGATTTCCAGTCCACACTGAGCAGATTTCTGTGTTGAAATCAGGAGAATTGCACTGAGTTGTGCTCACTGAGATCTGAGGACTTTTAAATGGCATCCTGAGTTTTTCTCTTTCTTCTGCCCCATCGCCTTGGCTTTGCACTGGGTTCAGCTCTGAGAGTGCTCACTGGTTTCATTTCCTATAATACCAAATATAATCTGCTGGGTGTTACAAATCTAAAGTTTGGGAAACCATCATGGTGTTTGATGCCATCTTGCAAAATACAGAGGCTTTCTACACATTAAATCTGTACGCTGGGTTTAAGCATCTTATCATTTGCTTGAACTTCAAGGCACATGACGTGCTTGGGTCCAGCTCACAGTGTCTCGCCCGTGCTCTGTGCCCATTTCAGCCCCCTGGACGTGCCAGCCATGCAGGACGCAGCAGGGTTCCTGCTGGGGACCCACGACTTCAGCACCTTCCGCTCGCTCAGCTCCGAAACACCCCTCAAATCTCCCATGAGAACCATCCTCCAGGCAGACATCCGCCCCTCGGGTGGTCTCCTGTCCCACCACTATGAGTACAGGTGAGATGAGTTTGTACTTGCTACTGGTCTAGTTTTTCCTAAAGGCTGTAAGCAGGAGAAAAGAACCTGCGTGACTCCGATGTCCAGATCCAGTCAGTTCACACCAGCAAATGCTTCTGCTTTCCCTGGGGATGCTGCTGAAGTCCAGTGTTCCTCAATTATTATATAAGCAAAGTATCGCTCAGTATCAGGTTGATCCAGGAGAAGATGTATTGAAATTAAGGGGCTGGATATGTTCACACTCTTAGCAGAAACCAACCTCCTTTTTTTTCCAGAAAGATCATGAATATTTCTCATCTGAACATGGATGATAATCCGTCCGTGGAGAGGAGACCTAAAAACTGGAGCAGAAGCATCCAGCTCGTTGCTGGCAGACTATTTTTGCAGAGGCTTCGTGACACATATTGCCAAACTTCTGTTTTTGTAACAGGACTCATCTTTATGATGTGCAGATACTGAATGAGCTGATTTAATGAATTCTTAGGTTGCAGGGGGCAGCTTAAAGAAGCCCAACTGCAGTGCATTTAAATGGCATTGAGGTACAATCCATCCCATAATTCCCTTAGAATCCTTGGAGGCTTTTATTAAAACCTTAACCAAAAACATGAATTCTCTGGTCTAGAGAATGAAGTTCTGGGCTTTGTGTGTGTGTGTGTGTGTGTGGAGGGCTGGGGTTTGTTGTGTTTCATCACGTCCTGTTGCAGTGAATCTCTGAATCATTCCCTGTGGGGACAGTTGCACTCAAAGTGCTTGGAAATGCTTTGCAAAATCTGCCACTACAACACCAAATAGATACCTGTCCCCAGTGAACTGCAAAGATTTCTGAGAGCATTTTAAATCAAACACCAAAGACTGCAACTTTTTACTCATTCTACTCCTTTGCAGCTCACCTGTTACTTATACTTCTCTTGTAGGTAGAAGAGCCATCCGAGATGTGATTTTTTTAAACCCTCTTTTTGTCTCTTTCTTCAGGGGACTGGAGTTCTGGGAGCTGGAGTTCAGGAGTAGATCGTTTCTTTACCGACAGGTAGTGTGTAGCACTGCATTCAGCACGTGCTTTGCTTTCCAGCACCAAAGCACCCACATGCTGCTCAGTTAAGCAGGGCTGCTCCCGGTGTCACAGGCTGTTGCAGAGCTGCTGTTGTAGCACTAGGACACCTCCCAGGGATCCGGGATCAGAGAGGCTGGGGTCCTTATTCCCTCTTTGACCCAGAATCTCTTAAGTCTGTGACCCACAGTGAGTCTGTGCCACTGAGATCAGTGGCATCTCAGGCAAGGGCCAAAGCTTCTTCATGTTGCAAAAAGCTCCTGCTGGTGTAAAGTGCAGCACTGTGGACAGAATTTCTCCATCCGTTAGGTTGTACGAAGGCTGCCCCTAGGCTCTGTTCTCTGTCCTTCCAGGTCCGAAGAATGGCCGGGGCTCTAGTGGCCGTCGGCCAGGGGAAGTTATCGCCTCATCATATAAAGGACTTACTGGAAAGAAAAGATTCACGGGCTTTTCCACCTCATGCTATGGCTCCACCATCTGGACTCTTCCTAAAATCAGTAGCATATAACGAAGCAGGTAGGTGAAGGCAGGGGATTGCAGAGGGTAACTTCTGTGAAAGTCAGGTCGAACACTGACAGAGCAGTAACACTTTTTGCTGCCTTGTAGATCAAATGCAGTGTCTGTGTGTCTCCTTAAAGCAAATAAATGTCAAAAGCAAGTGAGCGTTATTGCTATGGCTAGCGATATTCTGCAAAAGAGAGAGATGGAATTATTTTCTGGCTCTCTTGGCGCTACCATCTCCTTCAGCAACAGAAACACAGTCCCTTCTGTCAGCAGGTTTGAATAGTCCCATTCCTGCCTGCTTTGTCTCCAGCCAAACATCCTTTTTCTCCTCTAGCCTCTGACTTATGCAGTGTCCATGAAATGTGGGTACGAGGGCCTTCCTGCTGCTTATTCCTCTCTTCCAGGCTGCTCCTCCTCAGGAAAGACACAGATCCAGGGATGGGCTTGGAGCTCCCTCCTGCAGGGCTCAGGCTGGGCTCAAGGGCACCCCAAAGGTCCTGCATTCAGCCTGCAGTGCTGCGGAGCACTCGGCAGGCTGCACGGGGGCAGCTGCTGCTTGCTGGGGTGACCCCGTCTCGCTGCCGCTCTCGGTGACGCTGGCAGAGCTGCCCAGAGTTGCCTGTGCTGGCAGGGAATGAAGAGCACCGACTCCGAGGCCTGTTCCCTAAATCAGTGTTCTCCCTTTTCTCCTCCAGACTTGGAGACAGGAACGACAGCAGAATAGCAGCTCTGTGAGATGCAGCCCGGCCTGAAAGGACCGTTGTGGATGCGTAAGGGGCGTTTGCAGAGTACTCTGGGCACAGCGTTTGGACTTGTCTCAATAAACATAGTTCACCGAAAATGAAGGCATCTTCCCTTCCCTTGTTCTGGCCCTCCGAGACTGCCAGAGGAAACAAAGACCAACCTGATGCTGCTTTCAGATGTCTGCGTTGTATTTTCTTTTCTATATATATTCTGGTGCAGGACCATCGCTCTCAAACAGGAAGAGAAAGGAGTCGACTTTGGGGTTTTTTGCTTTGTTTCATTTGCCGAGTGGGTAGATACTGAATTAGAATGAGAGCAAATGCAGCACCCTCTGCTGTGTGCAGCACAGCAGAAAGGACAGCAGTTACTAGTGAACGTGGTCACTTACAGAAGCAGCCTTAAAAGCACTTACCATTTCCTCTCCTCACCAGCTGCTCTCTCCCCAAACTGCAGCAGCTCAGACATTATTTTGTCCCTGAGAAATAAGTTGCCTGTTGCTGTTAGGATGTGGGTTGCTGCAAAGTTTCTTTCCTTTCTCTTAAGCCCTATTTCATCTCTTACAGGAGCAGGGCTCTCCACCCAAGGTCAATAAGCCCAGCATGCACTAACAGCCCAGGAACAGCTGAATCGGGCAGCTGATGAGGACACCAAGCGCAGCGGGGCACGGGGCGCCTCTTGCTGCCCTCGTTTTGCTGTCTGGCTTTGGTGTGCAGTAGCGCCACGGAGCCCATCAAATAGGGGATAGAGTCCAGGTAGGGTCCTAGTGGCCGTGAATCGCAGCACGTAGCAAGTGCAGAGGGAACTTTTCTTCATCTCAAGTTTTGCCTGCTTGCCCAAGTGACAAAATAAGCATCTCTAAGGCACCCTTAGGCTGTGGGGACCGAGTTAGGGGTTTCTTCTGATACAGGACAGTCTCTTCCTAGGTATCCTCTGGCGAGGAGATGATTTCCTCCCCACCCTGTCACACGTAGCCTTGGCAAAAGTTTGATAGCTTGCGATGTAGAGGACGCTTCTGCTCACTCCCTTGCTATAGAGCAGGCTGACTCCTACCAGCTTTACTTCTTCAGGGCCAAATTCCCAAGATGATGACAGAACATTGGAGGAGTCCCAAGCCTCTACCCCAGAGAAGAGCAGCTGAAGCTGCTGTGTTGCACAGGTAGAACCTGGTAGTGTCTGTTTCCATGAGCAAGAGGCTTCTCCATCCAGCTCCAAAAGCTGCCATGCCTGTTGGTGTGCAGGGGAATGGCAGCTTGCTCCCTTCTGCCCTGCCTCCCAGGGGAGGTGCGAGGGTCCTCTCTGTGCCACCTGGTCCCGGTGGGTGCACTGGGAGGACTTGGGCAGGCTGGGTGCTGTGCTGTCCTGCAGGTCGCCCGGAGGAACCCTGCACGAGCAGGGCAATGCTGTGTCGAGACTCCCAGCGCTGCCTTTTCATCTTCACTTCCTGTGGTTTCTCGCGGTGAGGCGGGTGGCAGCGTGCCTTGCGAGGCAGTTTGTGAGCAGCGTAACTCGTGTCTGTGAAGCCTCTGAGAGCAGTGCACGCGGGGCAGCTTTCGCGAGAGAGGAGATGACCTGAGATGCGGTAAGTTAACTTTCTGTCTAACTAAACTTATTATGAGCCTTTACAATACAAAAAGCTGAACCAAATAGTGACCAGTACTGTTCAGATGTTAAATCAAACCACCTCCTAGTGCAGGCATAGATAGCCGAGCTTTTTTCATTTCACAGAGAAGTATTTGCTATTGATTTTTTTTTTTTTTTTTTGAAAGTATTTCCTGATATCTGTTAACCCCCAAAACCTCTCATGCTTATAGGCTTATTCTCAAATGCAATAAATGCTATCCAGACAGCAGTCTGGGGAACTCTGCAGTTAGCACTAAGTACTGTTGGATGGCTTGTTCATTTTAAATACCAGAGCAGAGGTTAAAAATAATCCAGCAGCTGCATTATAATATTAAGATAAGAGACTACTTAAACATAGTGCCAGTGGAGAACTTCTGCACAAACCCCTGCTCTGCATTATTTTTTCATTGGCTGTAGTTAATGCTTGAATGTTACCTGTCATCAAGGAGTACTTAACATTTTTTACCCTTACATTGTTGAATTATTGGTATTTTAAGCTGATGCCGTTTGGACTTCTGATACTTCTGTCTTTCTGACTGTGATTTTAAAGCTCCACTTTAAACCAAACCAAGAAAAATACCATGCGTGACCCAGAATTCCAAGACAAAAACTGGTTTTATAATAAAAACATTCATACTAATTAAATGAACACAGATTCCAGTGGAAACTTTAAAAGATTTGTTACTTTCTGAATTTTTGTAAATTAAGTAACCTCATTCAGGAGCAGAGGGTTGGTGGTGCTTTTTGATTGTCTGACAGAAATGCAAGTAAAATGGGCAGGAAAAATACACAGAAATCAGCCCTGGAGAAGACACCGGGTCTGGAACCTGGTAGGACTCCTTGTTTTTAGAGTGGTAGCTAAGTGAACGCTGTGTTATTACAGTGATGAAATGGAACACATGCTCAGAAAAGTCATGCTTAATCCTAAACTGCGTCATTTCCATCATGTCAAAGTGAAATTATGAACAAAATATTTTAAAATGGATCAGGGTATGTTCTAGGGTCCTGCAGTGCAAATTTGGCCGTTTGGAATTTGGCAAACCGCTCGCTCCGTTTAACCCTCCATCTGTAATCTCGGGTTCTTTTAACTAGTTAGATAAACAACCGTGAGAGTGAGGAGGAAGTGCGAGTTCAGCGTTTCCTTCGGAAAGTACCTGTAGACAAGCTTCATTCTGCTTTCACCAGCTCAGCTCCAGGAGCTCTCTACATACTGTGGGTGGGATTATATTTTCCACTCTAGGCAGGGCTTCTATTTAGATGTCTTTTGTAGCTGATGAAGGGAAGGAGGGGGCTGGAGTGCAATCTGTTGCTTGTGAGATGTGGGTGACTTAAGTGACTTTCCCCTCTGCAACCCACCTGGCCCTGAGGTGAGGGTAAAGTAGTTTCAGGATGCTGTAAGTTCACACAACAGCTTGCCCCAAAATGTCACTGCTTCAAGTGAGATATAAGAGGGTAGAGAGGAAGGATGGAAAAATTTCATCTGTCCTATTTCTGCTCTTTAGCTGTCAGGTTTTAGGATGGCCATGCTAGGTACCCCTGTATCACATACACCCCTGCAAATGAATGTTAGCTGTGAGGGACCTGCCACATCTTCCCAAAGTGCCAAATTCAACTGCTGGCCTGTCCTTAGCCACAACTCTTTAACATTCTACAAACATCTTTGGCAAAAGACAAGTGTTTCCATGCCCTTTATTTTTGCTAGTTCTGTTAATATTGTCGTCTTGTGCTTTTGCTAAATGCCAGTAAATCTGCCTGCAGCTGTGGAAACTTCATGTTCTCAGTGATTCATTCTTACTTTCAGCCTCCCTGCTCTCCATCTACCTTTACCAAGCACAGAAGTCTGAAGCACAGATTCCATCACACCTAACATCAGAGGTTTCTATCGCTTTAGCTGTTGACCACTGAGAGATGAACTAAAATCCCAAACTCAAGGACCTTAGGAGGTAAGACGCATCTTAAGCCTTCTCTCCCATGCTGGATACCCCTGCAGTTCTTCAAGAGAAATCATGGCAGGTATTTCCTGGACTGAAGGAATCTCCAATGCGACAGCTGCCAATGTCAGTTCAGCGTTCAGCATGGAAGCAGACTTCCAGTATCACCTCTTCACTGTCATCTACAGCATTGTCTTTGTGCTGGGCCTCATAGAAAACCTCTTAGCCCTGTATCTGCTGTCCTGCAAAGTCAAGCACATCTCCCATTCCTACGTTTACATGATTAACCTGGCCCTCGTAGACACCTTGTTTGTTTGTGTGTTGCCTTTTAAAATTCATTACCACCTGCATCAGAACAACTGGATCTTTGGGGACATGGCCTGCAGAGTAACTGGGACTTTGTACTACGTGAACATCTACCTGAGCATTGCCTTCTTCACCTGCATTTGTGTCGATCGTTACATTGCAGCGCTGCACCCCTTCACTTACATCCAGATCAAAGTCTCTCACTATGTGATAGTGGTCGCAGTGCTGTGGATGGTAGCGCTAAGTGTCATGGTTTCACTCATCCTTGGAGGTCCCCTTCACAACAATGGCATGGAGAACAAAATAGCCTGCTTTGAGAATTTTACTACCTTTAGCTGGACTTACCGCATGGCATCTTACAACATCCTGGCCTTAGTTTTTGGCTTTGTGATCCCATTTTCCATCATCCTGATCAGCTACCCTCTCATTGCCAGGAGGATCTCCCAGATCAAACACAGCATCCGCAAGAGGAAAGCCCTGTACACGATCTACATCATCTTGTTCATTTGCACCTTCTGCTTTCTCCCCTATCATCTCACTCACTTGCTCCACTTTTTAATGAGAATCCAGGTCATCCAGAACAAGCTGTTTACCAACTTGATCTACAAAATGCGAAGGATCACCTTAGCTCTAGTCAGTTTGAACTGCTGCTTCAACCCACTCTTATACTACTTCAGCTCTTCCACCAAACACTGGCACTTCAACTTCAAGCTCAGATTCAGGTCTAAAATGGTCTACACGATCTGTGATCAGAAGTTCGGGAACTGCTCTTACATTTACAAGCTAGAACAGAGGCAGGGAAATAAGAAGCACGGAGATGGAATCAACTGACATGCTTCAAGTAAGCACGATATTCATCATTCCAAATATTGCTTTGAAATCAAGCCTTGGAAATGCAGCACTCTGACAGAGCATTCCCTTGATGTAATCAGTATAAGAAAATACTTAACATATGTATTATCATTACTAGACAACTAGGACTGTGCTTGGGGGCAGCTGCACTTGTCTGTTCCCCTAGGTAGTACCTGCTAACACCATCTCATGTGCACGTACCATTATGCTCTGTTTTGTTTTCTTCTGGGTTTGGGAGGTGAACCAGGGTTCCCTTCTGGAAACCAAGTTTACCTGAAAGAAACCAGGGTCCTAATTGACTGTAACACTGGAAGCTGAGTCGATCAGGGCACTCCTGCCTGGTTTTTCCCTTTTTTGGAAGGATCGTGTGTTTTCTCCCTGGAGACCAACTATCCAGCTGGGGTCTCAAGCTGCTTTCTGACTATATTTCACAGCCAAATAAGGGCCTCTCATCTCTTCTTCTGAATCAATTGATTGGTTTCATGGGGGGTATTTGAGTTCAGGCTTTCTAGCCTCACATGCCTCTGGATTCAGGCTCAGCAGTTAATAACTGCTGAGTTTTAAAAGGTAATTAATAGATCCACGTGTCTCTCAGTCAGCTAATCCCATATCCATATAAAAGCTGCTCTCCGTCAACTTGGCATCCTGCAGGACCTGTGAGAAAGTCTCTCACTGAGGAAAGTTTGCTGGGAACTGCCTGAACACGGTGCAGTCCAGTTCATCTGTCAGAGCCCTTTTTCCTGAGATTGCGTTATATCACTAAGAATGTCTAACTTATTTCATCCCTTGCTTGTATTAACAGAACACCTAACTTCTGAGAACGGCTGAGTTTTCCACCTTCTGAACCTAAGACTGTTTCACCACGGAAAAAAACGATCATTTATGGGTTATCAGAGCAAGCAGAAAGCCACTGACCTAGCTGAAGAAGCTGCTTAAAAGCCAATGGTTACTTAGAGATGTGGTTTTGGTAACGGTGTGTGTCCCATGTCACACACAGATATATAAAACACACATATATGTGATTGCTTCCTGACATATGAGAGAGCTCAGAGGATGAAAACAGAAGGGAAACCCTTGTGGGGCTTGGTAAAGAGGAACAATGTGTCTAATGGTGGCAGCGCTAAATCGATATTTCAATTCAATGTGCAAAGCAGACCAGAAGCCCCGCTGTGACCTTGCCCTCTACGGCATAAACTGGTTTTTATGTTTTATGTTACACACAGTACATGTTGTGCTGCTGGACCTGGAACAAGAAATGACACTTACCTTAAGGAGATAGGTAGTAGGATTATGTGTGCAGCAAGCAAAGCAAGGGTAGGTCTGAAATTACTATAACTGCAGCTTTGTAATAGTGGCTTTTGTGTGTGGTATTAAATTTCTTAGCAATTATTCTTTAAATGTCTGTGAGAAAAGCTGCATAACCTCTTAAAATACTGTTTATAGTGATGTTTGTGTTGCTTTGCTTGGCTGGGCTTGGTAAGACCTTACAGAATGTTTGTACTGAAGGCTTTGTACCGCTGCCTACATTAAACTTATATTTTGCCTTTTAATTCTGAACAGGTTGGAGTAGCTTTTAAAGCTTCTTTTGACCCCATGGGCCTATTCCAGACTTTGTATTCCCTGTAACGCTATCACTGATACTAGCTTTGCATAACACGTGAGCTGAATACTCCTGCTCACAAATCTGAAACACTTCAAATGAGCTGTTCTGTCCCAGCACAGAATCCCTGGAACAAGTTCGGGCAGGAGTGGGTTTGGCACACAGCTGTTGATACTACTTATTTTTATGAATAAAGAGAAAGCCTGGAGGTTGCCCAGAAAAGGCCTTTTAGTACAGAAAGGCACAGGAAGGTTTTGAGGAAACTGCGCTGTGTAAGTAGTAGAATGCTCAATAGCTCTTACCTTACTGTGTAAGCAACTCAAAGCTTGTTCCTCAGGGCTCTTTACAAACAGGCTGCAGTGACTCCGGGGCAGGACGCTAAGGAAGACGACTGCAGCACTGCTGACCAGTAGTCCCATGTACACTCTCACTGCACGTATTGGACAAACATTTTAATTCCTGTATTAAAACGAAACCAGCAACCTGCAGATGCTATGTCTATCCTTAGTTTTCCATCAGGACAATGTAACAAATTAAATCTCTCTCTGAGGCGCCACCCTGGCTGCTGCTCTCTTGCTCAAGCTGTGCTCTGGGGCAGTCCTTTTTTGAGCAGGGATGTGAGATAGCTGCCTAGCTCTTCATCCTAAAGAAATGAAAGAGAAACAAGATGAAAGCAACATTTCATGTGACTTTCCAGCTGCAGCAAGAAGTTAAGGCTCTGTAGCCTGGAAATACAGGGAAATAATTCTTAGACCCAGCAAAATTTGGTATCAGCAATGGACAAATCAGTTCAGTTTGCACAAATCCACTTCTGCGTTTTCGTTCTTAGTATCAATGTAAAAATCTCTTCTGTCAAAGAAGTTTCTTGGACCTCTCTGAAGACTTCTCTTTGGAAGCAAGGAATTAAGAACTATTTATTGATTTTTGCTTTGTCCTTCCCTTCTTGTAAAGGAAGCATTTAAACAGATACAGACATTAAAAGTATTCCCTTGAAAGCAAGCAGATAGAACTACTACTCCTAATTTTAGCACAGTTCTGCTTTAAGTAGCTTTCTGCTTGTTGTTAAAGTTTCACACCTACCTTACAAAACACTCTATACCCTGTGTGGCAGCACTGATGCAGCTGAGAGTTAGAAGCTTGTTACTATAGTGTCCTCAAAACACAGATATTCTTATACTACTCAATAATTGCTCCAAACCAGGTGCCTCTGGTTAAGTGGTCTGAGAAAAAACAGACTCGATTGTAAAATGATTTGTACTAAAGCTGAAATGAAATAAAGAAAGCAGCAGGGACTCACTCTGGCTTTTCTCAAACTACGTCATGGACTGAGCTTTCATCAGTCTCAAAGGTGATGCACACTCCAGGTCATCACAAAACCTCAGTTAAGACCAATTGGAATTGCTTGGAAAGCAAGTTTTTAAGTGTTCTTACCTGGTATGTCCAGGATACAAGCAGGACTTTTGTTCCTTGATCCTCTGAATGTGCTGTAGCTTGGATAAGAATGGACTCTACTGTTATAGAACCATCAGGGAGATGCTGAACTGAATAGTCTTTCAAGATCCTGTTAAAAGAAGGCATATAACTTAATTTGGAGGGGATAAACACTAGTTGAAGGGTGAGCGACTCTCAATCTAGGAATCCCCACCCAACAGCCAGGTGTTGTTACTACTTTTAACTGCATCTCTGAGACAGACACTGGTCATCAGAGGGTCAGACATTTCCTGTGGGGTTCTATTTTGGGCCTTCCTGACAGCTAGAGCTCCAGCCGGACAGCCTATTCATATGCATAAAGCACAACTCTTGGACTATAGCAGCTGCTTTTAGGACATAAATATTTTTAAGTTTCAACTGCTAACTTCAGCTGGAAGCAACAGTGACAGCAGCAACCTGCCACAAAAGGTTTCAGTTGGCCTGCAAAAGCTTGACAAAGTCCAGCCTCTGCGACAGCACCACAACCACTGCTCTTGTTCCCCTAGCTAGAGACTGAAATCCAGGGCAACTGCATTTCCTGAGTTGCAATTTTCCAAAGGGACAAGTTTTCCTGATGATAGAGCTGTTCTATAAAGGCAGGAAGGAAAGGGGCACTTGTACTCTGTTAGGAATGATAGGCCCTAGTTCAGCCCAGCAGGAAAAGCCAAGCAGATGCAAGAGCGGCCTTACGCTTTGAGGTGGTTGTACACGCGGAGCCCCGTCTCGTGTTCCTTCCGCGGATCCTGAATGTGAACGCGGCAGGTGAAACGCAGCTGATGCTCTGCAAGGCCCAGCTCCTTCAGGGCCTGCTCCGGAGAAACCAGCCGGAAGCTCTGCAGAGGAAAAACACAAAGCACTGGAGGCTACTTCTTTTTGGCTGTTTTTCTGGAGTTTTATGCCTCCTATGTGGCACAGCTACACAAAAGTCTGTGTTTATCACTGCAAAACTCCTGCAGGGAAGATTAGCACTGCTCAACCTTTGAATGTCCAGCCCTTTCAGTTACTAGTGCCAATGGCAGCAGCCAGGTGTGAGTGTGTTTGCAGGATGGCAGAAGAGGAAGAAAGACTGGAGAAAATATCCAGATAAATGGGCACACAACAAGATGCTAATTCTGAAGTTGTGGGATTGGGGGCGACTGTCTCTCAAGCAGGCAGCTGACCATCTGGAGAGTCATTCTTACAGACTAATCCATCTCACAGGCCTGCAGGATCAGCTCTTGCTATGGCTCCTTCCAAGAAATTTGGGTTATACGTGTTTAATTGGTTCTTTTTTCACCTACACCTTACCTGTGAATGACAACAGACTCAGAAAGAGGACAACAAGACAAGGGTAAGAACTTTTTTACTTACGTTATCCTTCATAATTAACGTGCCATGCATGAGCTTTGGCTTCTTGGCATCAGGTAACAGACCTAGACCAAAGCGAACAGAAGACGAGAACAGGTTAGTGGTACTGTGCCTTCTTTCTACACCTCTAACATTATTTTAGGATTTAAGAGATTGGGCTTTCAAGTGGAATAAGGCTTGTACATCATTCCACTGAGGGGTATGATACATTCAGGGTCTACATTTTTATTCTCCTGTTACTTAAAAACAAAGTAGCCAGCACTTATACCACTATCAATCAGTGCTCTAGAAGCAATGAAAACAATGCTCAGTATCCAGAATAATTGCCTCTTTCCCCTCTTACTTCTTGATATGAGAAATTCTATATTTTAAAAAAAGAATCTTGAATTGAGTTAAAAGCAATTTCAGTTTTACCTTCTTGTAAAAGCATACATAGACTCTGTTTATGTAATGAATGGGTAAGAGACAGCAAAGCAGTTAAAAAAAAAAAAAGATGAAAATTCCCATTTCAACAGAAATCTCTGTTGGAAGTGCCTCACCTATTGCTGTTTCTCTCTTCAGGAGTCCCAGGGATATGTCCACAGGAATGCTGGGATTGGTGAATATTGTCGTTGTCTCTCCATTCGCAGGCATGTAACAGCTCACATCTGCAACAGGAAGAGTCAGTGTTGGAAAGACTTAAAGGCATTGTCTGAAACTCAAAATTGGGATTTCAAAGAGGCTGGCGAGTAGAGTTTGTGCAGAAGCCAAAGCCTGACAACCTCACTGGTACCGTTAAACCCCGCCCCGAGCACTAACCACAAGTAGCCCTGACTCTTTTTAGGCCCCTCACGCAGAAGGCAGCGTAGACACTTTCAGAAAAGCATCAGTAGCTTCTGACTCAGCTCTGCTTAACTGGAAAACCTCCTTGTGAGGGGGAACAAGATCACTGGCTGCAATAAAAACGTTTGCAACCTGATATGCTTAACAAGTTACTACAAAGAAATTTATGACCTGTATTTTCTTCTATTTTGGACATCATTCCTAATAACTAAAGTCACTTAGATGTTTTTCCCCTTGCCTGTCTCTGCTTGTTTTAGGAGTCCAAGGAAATATAAATTCAGTAAACGCTAGACTAAAACAACACAAACATACCAAACCACTTCAATTGCTCTTAGAAACTTTCAGAAATAAAAATAAACAGGTGCTTAGGCATAAAGTAAAGCCTAAAGCCTTCCTCCTGCTGCCATCCTCTCCCCAGTACCCAGAGTGTAACATACGAAATTCCTGCTCGATTTTCTGCTTCAGGAACTCCATTTTCTTTGCTTCACCATGGACCAGGAGAACATTGCGTGGCTCTGCCTGGCGAATCAGCTGCATTATTCCCTTGGCATCAGCATGGGCACTGAAGGACATGTACTCCACCTGCATCTTCACCTCCAGCTGCAAGGGGCAAAAAGCACAGGTTTTCTGCATCAGGAAACACTTAGACCCCCAACAGCTTATTAACTGCCCAGAAACAGACCCAGACCTCTCCAAATGCCTTTCAGAGAAGGCAGCAGACACTAAATTATAAACTGAGGTTGCTGAAACAGCTGCTTAGAACATTTATTAACAGTTTTAATATCCCCTTATTAAACAGCACTGTAAGTAGTCCACCACCCAAGTCTAACGGCACGCGTCCAATAAATCACAAAGCAGTGAAGGGCAGGAAGAGACACGCTGTTCCCAAAATAAAGGAAAAAACAAACAGTCCAACTCAATTCACATTATGAATGCGCAGCAACCTAATAACCACGTGAAGTTGTAAAGAGTCTCCCCCCCAAAAAAACGAACTTCCTTGCTGAGAAGGAAACTCACTATTTGTCGTCCTTCCATTTCCAGCTTGCGCTGGCCACTCAGAATCTTGTGGCCTACAGTTCCTTGCACGCAGTAGCCTGGCATGATGACCTGAGAAGAAAGCCAGAAAAGTCTGCATGCTCTGCACGTAAACACATACAGGATGGCTGTTGTTAACAAAAGAATATCACGTAGGGCAACGGAATTGCTTACCATGTTTTTTTCATTCCCTGCCCATTTCCTGAAGATCTGAAGGGACTGTCCCGCATGAAGCATTCCAGGGGTTGCAAAGACAACCTAGAGTTCAAAGATGCGTCAAACTTCTTTTCCAATGCCCCCCAATACCAATCAAAACACAAAATAAGCAACAAAAGATTGTCCTGTAAAGGATCCTTCTCCTAACTTTATTCCGCTGGCATATGCTGCAAAATTATAGTTTGTTTCATCAAAAAGGGTACCGATTATATGAGAACACTGTTTTTGTTTATTTTCTCCCAGCATTTTAGCTTTATTGGATTAAAAACAGCAAAACCTTTAATAGAGTTATAGAGAAAGAGGCATTCAGATGGCCTGGCCCCAAAAACGTCTTGGGGTGGGATGCCAGTTTTAATAGTGTAAATGACGCTTAGACTTTGCAGCCTGCCTCTCTAGCTAAACCAGGAACAGAGCAGTACAAAATAAGCTCCCAGGCACTACACAAGTGCTTTACTACCTTTTTATGGCACCTACCATAGGTCCTGGATTATCTGCGTAGGCCCGGTCAAATGCTTTGATGTGTTTGAATTCAAACATGTTTCTCTGCACAAAGGTTTTCCGAATTTTTTGATTCGTCCATGTGATGAAGAGTTTGTAATAATGATTTGCTTTTTCTGTCAGTCCCGTGGAAAAATAAATTGGAGCCTTCAGGTTCATTCTTTCCCTGTAGAAAGAAGTGATCCAGGTAGATGGGAGTGCCAGACTGGAATCCTGGCTGTAGCACCATGCATTTATTTATCAAGAAGTTTAATACTCTACACTACTTCATTCCTTTTCTGCCCTCCCATGAAAACAATTGCACAATACTGCAAAGATACATTAAAATCTTTAAAATGACAACTGATCCTAAGTGTTTGGAAACAAGGAGGTCAGAATGACCCTGAAAAGGAAGAAGATTCACAGAGGAAGGTGGACTTACCAGAAGGTCTCCAATAAAATGCAAAGTTCCTGGGCACGTCCAAGGGCAAAAACTGGGATAAGAACCTGCAAATGAGATAGTATCTGCTGACCCAAAACAGCACGTGATGGCCTGGAGCAGCATCATTCCTGAACAAGTCCCTCAGTTCCTTCTTATAGCCCTTTTTCTTCTCAAACATGAGAATAAACCACATCAATACCACGAGAATTCACTTTCTTCAGCAATGTGCCGTCACTTGGCAGCAAACAATTTTACACTATTAAGCATCTAATATTTTGCATTTTAAAGCATGGACGCAGCAATACAAGAAACCCATCAGTTTCATAGAGCAGTTGTGCGTGGGAGCCAAAGTTAATTAGCATTAGAAGACAGAACCAACGAGAGTGTCACAGACTGGACAAGTAGAGGATCATTACGTAGATGATCCCACAGGCATACCTTCCCACCTCTTTCCACAGTCTCATGAACTTTCTTCAAGAAATCCCTTTCTCTGCAGCGTTTGGAGTCTCTGATAGTTGTGGCATAAGTGGATTCACTTATTAACAAATCTGGGCGACACTTATCAATCCATGCAGCACTAAAACAAAATAAAAGTTTAGAAGTTTATCGAATTAGGATGTATTTGGCATTTATGATCCACTAGAAATGGAGAGATTTGTCAAAAGTCACCTAGAACTTTCACAGTATTTTCCTGATATATAGGCCAAGAACAAGAAGAACAAGACTGCAATAAGGTCTAACTTGAGAAATCAATCCCAATCTGTTCATTCTCCTAATTAAAAATTGCATTCATCTTTCTAGCAAAGGCCTCAGAAAATACTCCAGCCTCCCAGAAACAAAGAAGCAATAACGCCTATGGAATAACAGAAACTGCTGCTAAAACCTTCTTGTTTGAAACACACACAAATCACAAAATTCAGCTTTCCACTTACCCTAAATGTCTGTCTGGAGTCATATTATAATCACCCTAATAGAAGAAGAGAAATCCATTTATTTTCTTAATGTAAAGGAATGCACACGATTAAAAGTCTCTATA
>JAVCKT010024393.1:20179-30227 GCA_032273925.1 Rhynchotus rufescens | reverse complement strand
CATTTCCCTAACTCTCCCACCAAATCTTGTGTATTTTGACTAAAACATATTTTATGCATAATAGTCTCCTCCTTTATCTCAAAAAATATCTGTAGATTTATATTCCTTTTTATTAATTCATTACAGCCTGTGAAGGAATTTTCATTCTAATTTAAAGTTGCTGTATGCAGCTCTTTATAAAAAAATCTGAAGAGACAGGAAGAAATTAAAGGGGTGAAATAATACTAAGACTTGCATTTATATTTCTCAATCTTGCTTTAAATATGAATTTTTTCAGGCATAGCAGACCTGGAAAAGTTCATGATTTAGATTTTGTTTAAGCAGGAGAAAGTAGTTCTCAAGTTCTGTTAGGAAACTCATTCAGTTATGCTTTCAAGGGAAATACGGTTGTGGGCAAACTTTTCTTCCTACATCGTGCTTATTTTCATAGTTGCTGTTACTTTTTTCCTTAATTTCTGCATCCAAATTATAAAGAAATTTCTTTATCCACTGAATAATAGGCTTTTTAATGAAAATGCTATTAAAAGAAAGCCCATGTCAGCTTCTGCTAAATAGAAAAGGACAACAAATACATGTGCAACTAGTGTTTCTCTTATCTCTAGCCCACTATTTGCATTAATCTTTATTTTAAATGACCTTTCCGTATTTAGGAAGTGATTCCCCTCCCATACACCCATGACTCCTCAAAGTTACATTTTTAGACTGTAAGGCTGCGATCTAGGAGGCCCCCTTGGCAGGGGGGTTGGAAAAAGGGAGGGAGATTGCAGCGCGGCCGCAGTAGATACAGAAAGAAAGCCGGTATTGTTAGGAATGAATAAGGAAGTATCTACTCAGCTCAGTAATCAAAACATTTTCAAAGCAAATTAAGTGACCGCGTGATCCTTGAAACAGAGCTGCTTCAGCTGAAAAAAAAAAGGATCGAAGCGGTTCTAGCTGATAATAATCCTATAGAAGAAAAGACTTCTCTAGTTATAAAACAAAGGTTTTAAATATGCATGTCAATAAACACATAAGATAGTTATATACAAATTTTTCAAGAACAAAAAATAAAAGGCATTACATATTGCAGCAATTGAAAATTATTAGCAGGATCTAATCCATACTCACTCTCGGACAGAGTGCCAGGTAACCAGCATTGCACCGATGCTTAAAGCCGCTCTATGGACTAAATGATACAGTTCCTGTTATTATAGAATGAACAACAGGAAAGGCAAATTAAAAGTAGCATGACCATTTAAACAGGTCAGCATTTCAATGCAATGCATTCTTTCTTTTGTCTTTAAGGGTCATAATTTAGTACAATCAACATAACTAAATAAGGAAGAGGGGAAAAAAATCTAAACATTTTCTATATATTTTTTCAATTTAAAAAAAAAAGAAAAAAGGAAAAAGGAAAGAAGAGCAGGGGGAAGCCACTTGATATAAAATAAATGCAGATCAAAAGAACAAAGAAAAAATACAGACTTATTTTTAAAAAAAGTCATTTGTCAGTTTTCAAACTGTTACATTTCATGTTGTCTTATGCTGTTTATCGGGTCTGTATTTTCAGACAGCTACAAGTCACTTCTGTCCTTTCTCTCCTCTTTGCCCGCCTTGCTCTTTACAGCCTGCACTATCACCACGGGCGCGCGCACACTTCTGCAGACCACCCAAGTAACACTGCTGTGTGGAAAATTCTATCAGCAAAATAGCTAAATACTCACAAAAAATCCAAACTTCTAAGTAGAATGTTAAAAGATTATACTCTTCTAATCAAAATCAATTAGACCAAAATAAAAAATATTTTCCATTTTTTTTGAATTTTGAAATTATGTATAACATTATTCCTAGTGACAAAATTCTAAATTATCTCCCAATTGGAGAGAATTTAGTTCTCAAATCAATTTACAAGCTTCTAAACTTGCAGTCAGATCCTTAATATATCTTTCTGTATCTAGAATATTTGTAATCCTGATATTTTCTTTGTTCTCAGCATGCTGAAGTATTTTTATTGACTTAATGAATGAACTAGATAGAGCACACACAAATGTTAGGCCCTTTTTAACAACTGGGTTAAAGTTTGATTTGAAAAACTAATATTCCTTTCAAAACAAGAGATTCAAATGCTGATAGCTATCCAGCCATTAGTAGTACCCAATTAATTAATTTAAGGCAAAATAAATCTGCCTCAGCTCAAGATTAAAAGCCTTTTGCTGTTTCTTTGACTAATCCTCTTTGTATATAATTATTAGAAAGAACATACAATCTTTCACTTTTTGTTCCAGCACCAGTTCCCAGACAGTTATTAATAGAAAGACTATTAATTAAAATGCACACTCGTCATTATTTCTACTGTATAATTCTTTTGCTTTTTCAAGAAGCATTCATAATATGAAAACTTAGACCTAATTCTCTCCCCTATTTAAGATCACTAATTAACTAATATGTGCATAGTTTAAATTAAATATAAGAAGTTTTGCTTGATTTATAGATTTTTTTAAAAGCATTTCTGATTTTTTTGTTTCAATAAAACCTCCCACTCTGCAAGGAGGGTAGAAAGATTCGTCCCCTTAAAGGATTCAGTTAAAGTTTTACTTAGAGCTATCAATATGCAAAACCAAGTTACTCATATTGTAAAGTCAAAGCAAGCATATTTAATGGTTTGGAATAAATATATGATGCCTGAATTAGCTAGCACTATTTTGTCCTTGATTCACTTTAAGTTATCCTATTCTATTCTTTATTCATATAGTTGATATATTTCAAGTTAAACTTACTTTACTTTTCTTCAAGGCAAGATAATGAGTAGGGTCAGAACACTGGGATAACTAAGTACTTATTTATTGTTAGACTAGGTCCATTTTCAGCCTAGTACAATGTAAATTATTACACTGATATTCTGTGCGGGATGTTGGAGAAGCATCTGAAAATACTAGCTTGTGACTTACCTACGATGGCACTAGTGAGCAACAGTGATTTAAGAACATAAAACAATCGCTTCATCTGTATAAAAACTGACATAGTTATTTTTCCCTTTTAAAACTTCCAATGTATTTTATACCTTTTAAAATTAATAATATCTCAAAAAAGTCATTTTTAAAGTGTATCACATTAACTGTATATATGTTATATACAGAGAAGATTGCAAATGAATACACCTTGTGGAAATGATACTTTGGGGATGCTTTTGATTTATAGCATAGCCTAGGCTTAACAAAAAGACTTTTTAAAGCTCAGCAAAGCTATCTGCTTATGACGAGTGGATTTCAGGAGAAAAGTAAATGTAAAGAATATGCTGAAGTTGCATATATTTAAATAATATGCTGGCTGCTCCAATGCAACCAGCTTTCTGTACAGGGTATTTCCTTTAGCTGGGTTACTGCACAAGCGGTTGCCTCCATTTCTACAGAAAGTTCTTTATTTTTACCATGCAAGATTATTGTACTTATCTGCTCCTAGAAAATATGCACTGTATAAACATATTCTTTATCTTGAACTTCAGTATTTCTGTGCTTCCGCGAAGAGTAAAAACATCTGGCTAAATTACTACGCTCGGCGCTAGTGCAATATGCAGGCAAACTCCTGTATGAGCTGCATCTAAAATAAAGCACGGTTTCAATCCTTTGGGGTTTTTTTTTAATTTTTTTTTTTTTACAAATGTTTGCTGTCTCTCCGATGCATGTCGATACAATGGCGACTAATGTAGCGAACTGCTTTTCCGAATAAAATCGAATCCTGTTCTTGTTCGACAGCTCCCCATGTTTTAAAGTGCAATTCTGTGCTGTGTGTTGCCCGCGTCCCCACCAAGGCCCCCCCAAACCGGGGCGGCCCAAAGTGACTCGCGCCAGCGGTGATGGCTCCAAGGGAGGGGCTGGACGGAGTTGTCATGTGTCTGCCTGTCTACACTTGCTGTGCAGAACATCCTCTCACCTGTACAGCAGGCACAGACAGGCAGTCACATGACAACCCAGCCTGAGTGACAGCCAGCCCGCGGGAAACCGCTCTGACACCAGAGCATCTTCACCAAGAGCTACAGCCAGGAGTCACTCTGGATCTCAGACTGCCGGCCAGTAACCAAGTCGTGTGCTGCAACCCACCTAGAATCAAGCGAGCAGTGCCTATAAAATCCAATAAAACCCACTGATGAAATTTTTACTGTGCTTCCTATAGTACTCTGTTCCTAGTTGTTCTGGTTAACTCGCTAACAAGAAGTTTTATTTACACGCGGCTTTGTGGCACCACGGCAAATGGGAGGACAAAACATTTCTCACTTGTATCTTGAGCAACTTGCTTTTATAGATTATTGTCAGTATTAAAAAACACTAATATTCCTGTTAGCCACAGAAGCCCAGAGCAGCTCCATATGGCTGGTCAATCCTATGCACAGACAGATCGTTAGATCTTAGAGTAATTTCTCCCCTTTCCACCATCTCGCCTTCCCCCTAACTATTTACATTCCTCCATCCCAAGCCACGCAAAATTTTACAATTAGTGCAGCGTGAATTACCAACTGCATCTGACACTGCACGCTAGAACTTACTACTGAAACAAAATGGAAATACTTGACCTGGGAATAATAATAATTGAGATTTTTTAAATAAATGTAGATTTCCTGTTCTAGAAGTTCTTCCCTGGACCCCAGCTCAGCATTCTCTGCACACCAGGAATGCCAGGGAGACCTCGGGCTGCTTTAGATTTATACAGCAACAAGACCACGTTCTCTGACTCTGTCTCCACAGAAAGGCCACAGAGCTTTACAAACACTGCTTGTTGTTTACAGTGAGGAGATTTTTGAGTCACAAACTAGAGCGACGTTCCTCATTAGCAAAGCTCATGTTATTCGCACGCAGCAGCTGCTAACACACAAACTTCAAACTTGCAGTTTGACTCTCCAGTGCACAAACCTCAGCACAACATTTTGTAGCTTGTCACACTCATTAAATTGGTAATAACCGAGACCTAAGGATGCTCATATCTAATTTTTTTTTGCAAGCATGTCTTGCAGTACTCTAGCTACTATGACATGAAACACCCTACTAAACAAAGCTGTATTTGCAAGCTGAATGGATACATTAATTTTGCACTTAGAGCAGCCTCAAAGCTGTACACACCATTACTCGTGTTTATTTTTAAGCATGGTGAAAAAGCACAAAGACACGGTACTAGTCATGCAGCAGGATTATGAACACAAGCAACTATTTGAGGTTCAAAAATGAATTCAGATTAGCATTTATGTATCTGAAAATATAACTGCTTTACCCAGACTAATCAAGCATCAGTTTGATACTTCCACAATTACAAGACCAGTAAGTGTTCTTAGCTGCTCATGCCCTTCTCATGAACAAATTCCTGCTGTATGTTTCAGCAGCAACACAATCATGCCAATAAGGAACAGAAGAAATTATTTAAGACCTGAAACCATACAACAAACTTGGAATTCTTTTGCCAACATAACTTGTTGCTGCAGTATGCATTCCTCTCTGATTTCTTCACTAGAACAGCCATAACTCACAAGTAAAGGAAATAATTCACATCCTTCAAAAGGCACCAAGCCAGCAGCGACCCGCATTCACGGAGCGATTTGCATCTCCAAGGAAGCTGCAGCCTTCCCGAGATGGGTTCAGCTCACGCAGAGCGGGTACACAGCCATAGGGGTCCTAGCAAAGGTGGTCGCATCATACGCTGCATCCGAAAGGGGCTCAGTGGTCCACAAGAAGCCACAGAAGCCCTTAGGGCAAGCGTGGACACACGCTGGGCACCTTGTGGCTGCCCAGCTGCCGAGGACAGGCAAGGTGCTTCACCTCACCCATCACTGAACACTGCGGATCTCACCAGGGCACAAGCACCACAGGGTACAGGCGCTTCGGGAACCAGCCGGGAACGGGAGGTGACAAGTACCCAACCCAGCTGAAAGCAAGGAGAAATGCAACAAAATGTAAATTTACCCAAACTGGGATTCAGCCAGGAGGCCAAACATCTGCTTCTAGAGTTCAGAAGCAGGTAGTTCATTTGTGAAACAAGTCACTAATCTTTTGATTAGCCTAATGATCAAGCTGTGGCTATAACCATTTTCAGAAAAGCATCTCAGACACATCTTATTAAGACAGTTAACATATATAAATATATATCTCAACATAAAGCTCCGTGAACGCTTTCTCGATCCAGAAAAATCAAACTAGGCAGCACATCTGGTCCCGAGGAGAAACTTTTCCAGGAGCAAACCATGGAACACTACTGGGCTGCTACCTTCTCTTCCCGCCGTAGCACGTTCCTGAGTGATCTCCCTTACGAGCCTCAACGCACTAACTGGTATTTTCACAACTGACAGAACCGACTGCTTGGCACTTAAAGCACCTTATTTCAGGACAGACATATGGAGAGCAGATAGAGGCTAAGTCGCTCCATTTCTTTCACATTGTTTCACGGTTCCTGAGCATTTTTTACTCCTAACAGACCATCAAAACCAAACTGCTTATTTTTAATAGGCAGAGCTGAAGGCACCCCACAGGTATTGCCAGCATTTTTTATTTCCTATTTCAATCACCCCCACCTGCCGAGTTCAAAACCTGCCAGGCCACATGGCAGGGGCATTTTTAGGGCCTTGAGATGAAACACAGCAAGAGGAGCACATTTCAATGCAACAGTTATACTTACTTATATTTTTGGTTATGTGCATCGCATTTAAGACAACAGATCTACCATGAGTTATCACAGCTTATCAGAAAAATAACAGTTGGCTTTAAATTTTCACAAACCTTCACAGTTCAGGCTGTTAATTTATTTTTGTATTTTTGTAATAAATTATCTTATGAGTATAAAACTTAACACTTGGTTCCTTCTCTTTGACAGACGTTTACCTATTAGAGTAAATATATTTGTGTCCCTTTAAATAAAAAGATTAATAAAAAACGTAGCGCAGGACTTTCACCCCATGGATCTAGAAAATTCCTAAGGGAAAAAGCTAATACAGTCTAAAGGAGTATGAATTGTCTGCACAGTCTCTGTTACCTAAATCCTTGTTTTCTTGCAGTTCAGTATTTTTATTACAGTTCAGTATTTTGATTATTACTAAAAATAACCAGGAAAAAAAGTTGTGATATTTTAGAGTCTGTCAAAAACGGTCTCTTTTCTTGTCTCCCTTTCATTCAATAAACCATTTGAGGTACTTTTTTGCTGAAAACATTGTATTAAAAAAAAAATCTGAAAATGAAAGGAAAATAATCTGAAATGTTTTTGTTACTTTGAAAGCTCAATTCTTCTACAAAAACAAAAAGAAACCTTTAAAAAAACTGATAATGCACCAAATAACCCCATATTTTTCTTTAAAAGTTAAGACTAGAACTGCTGTTGAATTTGAAGCATAGAAGAACATTGCTAATATTTTTGAAAGAAAATGGCTGAGCAGAACAGACTAGAAGGAAAAAAAAAAAAAGAAAAAAAGGGTTCCCAAAGCTGCCTAGCAATATATTCAATTAAGTGATAAACCTGGATGGGTGGTTTGTTGTAGAACTTGTTCCTCACCGAGATATTTGTGATTAGTGACGGTGTCGCTTACCAAGGTGCATTTATGGGACTGCCAGTAGCAACTTTGAAATCCATATGGAGCTGGCTGCAGCTCTGGGCAGCCCCACATCTCAGCTTCGCAGAAGGTGAAGCAGGAAAACAACTGTGATCATTAAATCAGTGGCTGTAGTAGCTCATAGCAGTCACTTTGCCTAGACAATTTATGGCCAGCTTATAGATGATCCAAGGGAAGTCCAAAGAGGCACAGAACAACAACCAGAACATTTAAAAATTATTTTTTTCTCCCCCTCCTTTTTTTTTTTTTCAGTCCTATGTGCGAAACCACAGGAAGGGAGGAAAAAGAAAAAACACAAACAAACCAAAAAGAAAAACCCCAAACCCTACACACCCTGTATTTATGTTTCCAACATTTCTACAGACGTCTCAGAGGCTCAGCATCTCCACGAAACAAAAATAGAAAGTTGCAGAAACCTTCAAATGTCTTTCACTTCAGGTCTCCGCGAGCTCATTTAGTATTTCAACTTAACATCAGGACTGAATAAATACTGATTATTTCCAGTACACACAGGTTCTTCATAAATACTGATTATTTCAGTACACACGAGTTCTTCATTCCTTACCTCATCATCTTTATACCAGGACAAGCTTTCTGCGGTCAGAACAAACCAGTATTCCTTGGATCCTCCTTTCATGATTCCAATATTGTTGATGGTCAGCCAGCCTTTCCGGATGACCTGTGCAGAGGTGCAGTCAGGCACAAGTTTAGTTTGTTATTCATTTTACATTGTCCTGCTACTAAATTCATTCTTTCAATAAAGAATTTCTATATAAAATAAGAGGTGGTGCATTTTCTTCATTTCCTGCTAAGTTTGAAACAGTTTTCAATGGTTCCATTCATTGAAGAAAAATGTAACATACAGTAAAAACAGAGTTTTCAGATAAAAGAGAGATTGGAGGAAGAGAGAAGCCTAAGGATGACCATGTTGTATCTACAGAAAATATACATGAACAAAAAGATAATGTAACACTCAACTCAGAAAATACCCCATCATTGACTCTAAGAGTCCTGTATGTAAGTGGGTCACATAATCACCGAGGGTAAGTGTGCCCTGTCCTGCCACCCCACCGAGGTGCAACAAAGATTCCAGGTCTCTGATCTCACACCAGAGCTCTGCTCCACAGCAGCTGCATACACCACTTTACCCATGACAAAGATAACAGACAGCTAGTTTACACTGTAATCCACATTGCATTTTTGCATTTCTTCTGATATTTCACCAATCCTTCAAGAAAAAAAAAAAAAAAGGAATGAACGAAAAAAAGATATTTGCACATTTTCACAGCATGGAACAGTTTTGATATTTGCAATCTCTAAAACCCTCCTGGCTGCCTCAGAAACAGCAAGCTCAGCCTGGACTGGTTCAGTACAGGTATCTGCAGGGGGCTATTAGTTTACATGAAGCCCTTAGAGTAACTGTTGGAAGCTGGGACTGCATTCTGAGGATTTCCCTTTAGAGTCTTGCTCTGATATTAAAAAAAAAAACACACTGCTGAGCATTCTAAGCATTTACTTTTACCTGCTATAATAGACTTCTGGCCTGACGGACGGAGGTGGCTCCTAAGCCATGTTCTGTTCAAGCCACCTCAGACCAAACCCAAGCAACAAGCACTAGTCAGTGCTTGGAACATTGCTGATGTGTACTGATGGCCCCTTAAATTCTTGTTTTAAAACTTTATTTTATGCCGAAGACCATATGTCCAGTGGCCTTCAGGCCATTTTTACTCGTAAGTTGTAAAACTAAACTCATTTCATTTTATTTCCGCACTCAACTATATGAATACAGCCCCGTGTGTGGAAGCAATTGCAGGGAAAATCCAGGCAGGTAAGATTTTCCTACCGCTTGAACCTAGCTTCAAGGTGAGCTTTTATAGCTGGCTCTATGCAACTCGAGCATTTCAAACAATCTCACAGCAAACATGCAAAGATGGTTATTCTCATTCTACAAAGCACCTGAAATAAGAGGCCACATAAAGTGATGATTTTGGGCCATGCTGTCTAAAGTGTAAAATGTTGTGAGCTTTATATAAAGCAACACAACATGTACAGAAAGCAGAGGCAGCCAGACCAGCATAATACTGAGAACTGGTTTGGACACAGATCTTAGAGAGGGAAAAAGAGTTCACAGTGAGGATAAACTGGTGGGTTCTACAAGCAAACCAAGGAAAAATACCTGAAAAGCAGGTTCAAAATCCTTACAGGTCATAAATAATTTAAATGATAAGAGAAGTTAACTGTGTATCCCATTCAGTGCTTTCCCTCATCATTAGCATAGGCTTTTTAGAAGGTTAATACAGTCAGTTTTCCTCATTTCCACAATGATGCATTTGCAGCAGTGGTCTCAGAGCAGACAAAGCTAATGTTTTAAAATCTAAACTATATAAGCCAGTTAAATTGTAATGATGCTTTCAATCTTTCCATTCTAATGTGGGACTACCTCAGTTGTGTGGTTCCTAAAAACCATCTTGCTCCTGTCTGATGGGCATC
>JAVCKT010024393.1:0-16399 GCA_032273925.1 Rhynchotus rufescens | reverse complement strand
CTTTTAAGGCTTATCAAGAGGAGGAGTTTTAAACATAAAGATTTAGTGACAAAACAAATCTCACCACATGAAATACATAGTAAAGAGGGGGTCAGCCTTCAGGATCCAGGATGTTGCTATAGTGCTATGTAAAACCAAGCATTGCACTGGTTATTTCAAGTAAATTAGAAGACAGACTAACCTGTGGCTTAAAAAGAAACTTTTTGGAGTCAGGTCAAAACCTCAGGCGGTAGCAAAGAAAAAAAGACAAACAAAAAAAGCCAAAGATTAAGCGATACAGGATAAATTAGTAGTAGGAGGGGAAAAAATGAGCAAAAACATGTTAAGAGGAATTGGCATCACACTTCTTCCAAGAACAGGATGCTGCTGCACTTCTTTCTGAGATACACAACAGGTTTTGGCATCACAACAGTTCAAAGCAAGTTACTGAAAAGCAATGATATTGCAACCAAGCACCCCACCATCACTTCGGAAAATCCTAATGTTCTAGAGAGATTCAATTCAACTGCTGCCAGCAGCAGCTCTGTCTAGTCATTTTTTCCCTTTATTAAACTTCTGTTTAGTTTAAATTTGCTTGCTATAATGACTAGTATGATGCAAGAATATGGCAACATCCTGGAAAAAATCATTTTCATCATAAATAAATACCAAAGAGTGTACATGATATAGAGATTTACCTCTTATAACAGTCACGGATCCCAAAGTGACTTGTTAAAAAATTAACTGCTGTTCAGACAATTAATTCTAATTAGTAAGATTAAGTGCATTCACACATTTTATTTACTCATGAGATGGAAGAGTTAGAAAGGACTCTGTCCATGACATATTGATCTCCTGGTACTATAAGAAAATTGCTAAAAAGGCTTTATATATTTTTAATTCTATTAATAAAATGTGTTTTCCTATCAGAAGTAATTTCTTTTTATAAAGAAAATATCCATGACAGTACCTGTACGCATAAACAGTAAGTTAATTGAGCAACACCTTGTTTCCTTCTTATTACCAAAATCTCATTTGCCCACCTTTAAAAAATATTTACTACAAATAGTCACTTACATCAGATAAATACTGCTTTCCAGTTATATAAAATACACCTGAATTAGTCATTTTAGTTTGAGAAACTCAATAAATCAATATTAGTTCTCTCCAATTTCTTTTAGTACATTTTAAGTTCTACTAGTTCATACTCACAACAGCAGGTTAGTAGCAGTTAAGAGATGAACTGCATTTATACTGTGTTGAGGAAGTATTACAGGTGAAATAGCTTAACATTAAGTAGTTAATTAAGTATTAAACAAACTAATCAGTTAGAGACAAACTTTCCCCTCCGAGAAGCTAAATGAAAAAGCAACAATAAAGCTTACAGAACTTAGCTCGTACAATTTGCCTTGAAGGCGGTAGATTGGTTCCCTGAAATAGCAAATTACAAAAAGGAAGTTTTATTTCAGAAACATTTTCTCATTCTTTTCAACTCCAAAAAACTTACAAACACTTGTTTATTCTCTTTTAAATTAAAAGCTCAAAGTCCTTTATAAAACAAGCAATCAAATCTCAAAATCTTATTTAAAACTCTCTTTCCCCCCCACCATTTCTTTAGAGAGATAATATTCACTCACAGAACTTTTCATTCCATTTGTATATTTTTGAAGAATTAGATAAATTGGCTGGTTTTCCTTTTATGGGACACTCCAAAGCAATGATGGTTGTTGTGTTTGACACATGTTCCTGCACAGCTAGATGAGAAGGAAGTCTCTCCTCTGAAAGGAGCGACTAGTCTTTGAAGACATTTCAGTGTTTAGACCTTTCAATTTTCTTTTTTTTATTCTAGTCCAAATAGTGCATTTTTTCAAAAATGTCAGTCATGCTGGTCAAGCTCTGGAGAACCAGCACATGCCAGACACTATGGATCATTTTGATGAATCTCTTGGAAATGAAGAGCAACTACTTGGCGGGAGGGAGAGTTTGGAGTTTCTTTTCCCCAAAAGACCACTGAATTTCCAGAAAATGCAGGAATCCTCATCTACTACAGAAAAATGGGGAAATTTTCAGGAATTGCAGGTTTATCACTCCCCTCCCAAATTTGAAGCATCTAAATTCAGTAGTCACGTTTGGAAATTTCGATCTTTCAACTCTTCAGACTTGTTTCATCACATGAAAACATTCAGTGGAATAGTTAATTATGCAAAAGTTTAATGCATAGTATCTTCACACCTTTTTTTTTTCTTTTTCTTTTTTTTTTTTTTAAACACTAGAGTCACTTATACCATTTAAAAAATGTACTTGTTTCAAAATGTTTTCTTTCTGTGCAAGACTTTGCAAAACCCTGAAAGGCAGCAAGAACAGACTTTACACCTGTAACATTTTCATTATTTTAATTTCACATAGAAAACAAAGGACTGATCCTGTGATGTACTGAGCACCCCTGGTCTGCACAGAAACAAAGGAAAGAGTGAAGTTCAGGAGCACTTAGCACCTTGCAGAATCAATCCCATATCACACATGATAAAAAAAAGAAATAATCACTTAGTGTGATTAATGCATCTCAGCAAAATCACTATTAAATCTGAGACCACTGATTAGTTATATTCTGTTTACTTGAGAGCACTGTATGTAGTCAACGTCTTTATCAAGTCAACTGGAAGTTTTCAGAAGAGATAAAGGCAAATCCTTTGCTTGCTGGATTGCCTCTTCACTGTTATATAAGCTGTGCACGCGTGAAAACTAGTACAATTACTGTATGACAAAGCACATACAAGCAACTACTCACCAGCATTTTGGATTCTGAAAATCATAAGCTAGCAGTTAATGAAAAAATACACTTAAGTGTAACATGAGAGACTCAATATACTGAATAGCATGGAAGGGCAGACTACAGTGCAAATGGTAGCAGAGTTATTAAGCAATAAATGATAACAGTAATGAAAGTCAGGTGGCTCTGAAAACTTCAGTAAAAAACCAAGAGGGTGATGTATTGTCTATATGTTTCAAGCAGAAAAAGTAAATTATACATTCACAAGAAATAAATGCAGCCAAGAAAACCAAAACAGCTTGTATGAATTTGCACATGCCATAATCCATTCTCTGTTAGGTGCCTACCTGATTTCCCACTGCACTTTTGTTAACCTGACTGCTTCTTTGTTGGGCACTAAGGAAAGCAGAGATAAAAAGTTATTCTGAAGAAACTCAAAAACTAAACCAGTTCCTGAGCAGTAGATTTTGACAATAAAAGTTACTTAAGATTCCAGCATGGAAAGCTAGTGTAACAAAGCAACATGGCAAACATTACACACCAATTTTATTTCAACTACTTTTTCTAACAGTAAAGGATATTTGCCTGTTTATCACAGCAAAGACAGGCACAGCAGCGGCCCCTGCTAGTTATATCCTCTATAACTATGTACTATTTGTCCTGGTAAAGGTTACTAGCAGCATAAGGAAGGTGTGGTTCATCTGAGGGCTTTGGAAACATTAGCCGCTACAAATATTACAGTGAGACAAAAGGCAGGGCATTATTTAGGGCAGTTGTTCCAAACCCAGAGGCTCTTTAGAAGCTTTGTTCTGACTGCTTGTTTCAGATATTGTTCTAATATTTACATGCACTTTGTGGATTTAAATATACAACCAGTGGATGAAGCCATCACAAAAGCTGGTTTAAAAAGCTGGAATCTTAAAAGAATAGACCATATTTGAAATTAAAACATATTCAGAATATTTTGCCCAGTTCTTGAACTCTGGTAATTCTTATTCCTGAATCAAAACACACTCCTATCTCAAAAACATACAAACATACAAGTTTCTGTTAATTCTAAAGGCATTTACATTATGTGATTTGTGTTTGACCACACTATCAAAATATTAGATCAGATTGACAGGGTTTTTTTGGACAAGATTCTACCATTTCAGTGAGCATTAAATAATTGGGAGGGAAAAAATATAAACATATATATATACACACACACTAGATTCACTACCAACACTATGAAAAAGTAAGAGTTGTGCTTGGATCCCAGTCTGCAGGCCCAATCCTGCAACTGTCTTCTGCATGCCAAGCCCAGACCTGTCCCAGTTCCAAACCTGCATTTAAGAGGGCACCACCCTAATACATGGGCAAGCCACTTGCTTTCAGTGCCACCACGGCTGCTACATGACCCTGTTTGCTCCGAGCCACCCAGCCACTTGGGACCAAACTACACTGCAGGTCTTCAGTGCCTCATCTGGACTGCAGAAATTACAGTGCACAAATTACGGTTAAATGACCTGCGCAGAGAACACACCAACCCTGCACCAACACTGACCTGCTGTTCCAGCAACACGTACAATATTGTTTAAGAAATTCTAATTGCCCCTCTTCTGGGTTGTTCTCTCTCTGATGTCTTAGCGAAGCCAACTGAACAGACAGCTGGTGCCATATTAAGGAAGTCACTTCTTTGAAGCAAAGACCAGCAATTAGTCCTTTATTCACTGTCCTAAATACAAATTACTCTTCCTGTAGATTGAAGCACGTAGCTATGTTTGGCTTATATCAACTGCAAATAAATTCAGTTATAACATTTTACCATGTACTCTGCTAAACAAGATGAACGTTAGTATCCTAGTATTTCAGAAAAGTAAATATATGTCCTTATAATTATCTTAAGAGCAAAATCATTCTAAATATTGGCATTCTTAGATCATTTTAAGGTCAATTCTTATTCTGCTGTACCTGTCTTTGGCCCTGCAACGCTGCAAAGTATTTTGACATGTCTTGAGCTCTCTTTCTTCCCTGTGAACATGGCTAACAAACCTCTAAAACACTGCAGTGACATAAGACAACTGGCTGGGAGGCTCAAGAGAAAGAAATGAAACACTAAGGCATCTAAGGAGACTATAGCCCAAGATGTTTAGATATTACAAAAATCTGTAAGCTACTGGTTCTAACATAAAACCATTGTAAAAATAATGTGATTATAGTTAAAAAATGTGCTTTCTGTTTAGTTCATCAACATATTTTAAATTTTAAATTATTCTTAGCTATCCAAGATTCATCTTCCAGTTGAGCACACTTCAGTAGAGATACTTGCATTTCCATCAGTTTCCACAGAAACTCTTCTTTAAACTTAGCATGTTCAGTGAACTTAGGTGGGGTGTCACTTGTTATTTCTTTTGCCTCTCACACAGGGGCTGTGAATTTCTAGGCCTGAACTGGAAAAAGGGGGAAGAAGCTCTCCATGAAACTCAAGTTGAGCATTGCAGCTCCTTGGAAAAGATGCAGCAGCAAAGACCACAGACTGAGCTATATCCCTCAGCAGTAGCTGTCATAAAAGGTTCTTCAAAGGACAGACACAATTACCTCGCTCCAGATAACCCTGATAGTCCATATTCCAAGGCTATATAGCAGGGGAGCTTCCAACTTGACATAACAAAAAACAACAACAGCAACAACAATTCCCAATGAGGACAGGCAGGCATTGGGACAGGTATTTTTCCATAGAGAGGCTAGGGATTCTCTAGTTTGGAAAGTTTTCAAGATCTGATAAAAAAAAAAAAAAAAAAAACCAAAAACACTCTGTACAAGCTGTTAGGAATTTAGGAATTTAACAGTGACTGTCCTCTGAGCAGGAGGTTGGTCTAAATGGCCTCCCAGGTCCTCTTGAACCTGGAAGATTCTATACAATTCTATAATTGTATAGAATTACAATTCTATATACTGTCCGTACACATACCCAAGTATATAGTACATATATGAAGTGTTTTTAGTAGGCTTTTTCCTGTTAGAAAAGAATGAAGAGTAATAAATAGCATACAGGTTGTTATCCTGACCTCTTGAAGGTCAGCTACTATTCCTACAACATCCTGTCATTTTTCAAGAGAAGTGATAAAGGTATCTAGGATCTGCAAACAATACCAGAGAAATTGGTTCAAACCAAACACACAAACAGCGCCTGGTTGCGTCCAGTTCCATCTTAGATTACTTGATTCCATGTTTTAATCCTTCACAGCATACTGCCAAAGGCCTTCCACAGTGCCATTTATAAAAGGCCCTAGAATAACACATACTGTGGTGCCAAAGTTAGTTGCTAACATCACACACACAGACAAAACCTGCTGTCATAAGTGTCTGAAGTCACAAATATGGTATGAACATGACTGAAGAAACATTTATTCTTCAAGGAGAAAAGACATCTCTAACATTTTCACTAACATCAAAATGTTTCTACAAAGTCCCTGAGACTGGCCTTCCAGCTTGCTGGATGCTAGAGTATTCTAGAGAATATTCTCAGAGTCTTTCCAATTAAGTGAGGAGAACTGACAAATCAAGCCCTGAAGGGCATTCTGAAACTATTTTTCTCTACAGCCAGCAGGCACACAAATTCTGCAACATCTATTACCCTCAGCAACACTGTTCCAGATACTGTTGCATAGGTCCCAAAGCATTAATAGGTAGCAATGTGAAAAGACCACCAAAATCATACATGTCCGTGGTCCTAAAATGGACCTAGTGACGGCACGAGGCCTCTAAAGCTGCTTCCAGAGATTCACACTACTCCAGACCAAGATATAAGTTTGACTTCCAAGTGAAAGCAGGCATGTGAGCTGAGGAACAAAATCCCACTGTAAGTACAAGTATACAGAGTTCAGGACTGTATATACTGAGAAAGAATGTCTCTACTACCACACTTCAAATTTGGGGTCAAATTTTGGACTTAGTTAAAAAAAAGTACAATAGTATCATATAATGGAGTCCATATATACATACTTTGCAAAGCCAATGAAGTCTTCATGGTTGGTGTTGATGTAAGATACCTGGATATCAATCAACAGCAATACCTATAGGGAGAGAGGGGAGACCAGTAAGAGGGTTGGGGAGGGGGTGAAGAAAGATTGAGGAGAAAGGAGAGAAGAAGAGAACTTTGAGTTTGCTGCATTACTGAATGTTTCATAAGTATTCAAGCTAAAAGGAATAACATTTCCTAAATCCCACTGCTTCTGATTTTGTGTTTGTATAATAAGGTAGTCTACAGAAGAGCAATTCCCATTGTGCTGTCCTTTTCCTGACAGACTTCAATTTTACCTGGGAGGATGTTGCTCATTTTGTTAAGATTAATCATACACAGGCAGAAGAGTTTAATAAAACGTAGCAGAGGCTCAGGGAAATAATTTAAATGAAACTTCACAGTCTAACTAGCCAGAGAACTTGATAAGATACTGGAGAAAGCTCACTCCATTCCACACTTGAACAGCTTCTTGAACGTGCACAATATGAAGGGAACTAAGACTGCAATTTCTCCACTGTCTTTTCAGTCTTTTACTTCTCAGCAGGGAAGAACCCTAATCAATCACCACCACAGAGTCTCCAAATTTCCTAAGAAACCTGTCTGAACAAATAAGAAAAGAGAAAGCCTTCTAGCATTTTCTCCTATTTAAAGCTTCATAACCAGGACTAATACTATCAAGTCACATAATTATGTAATCCTGTTCACATGCTGACTGTGCCTCAGCATTATCAGTAAATTCTATTGCCAGACTATGGTGAGCAAGGGCATTTGGATGGATATGCCTCAGTTGTGAAAATAAGTTTTATTTTGATAAAATATTAAAGCAATGACCACTTCATGAAAATATAACGCTCTATCTCAAAAAAAAAAAAAAAAAAAAAAAACCCACCAATTTGCTTTCATTTTTAAGCCCCAATTCCTACACGCCTTACTGGGCCTTATCAAGGCATCATGTTGCTGTGCTTTTGAATAAGACCTAAGCATTAGACAATAAGCTTGCCTGGATTCTTTTCTTCAATATCTGATCTCCTCAAAGCACACAGTTATTTCTATGCAGCTCCACAAATATGGCATCACTCCCAAATTCTTCAGCATTTCCAAAAGACACGAAGACCCTCACACCAAGCAAAGATAGGGAGGATTTAACATCTAGTTCTTACCTCTCAGAAATGTCTCACTATCATTTTGATTTATACTGTTAGCAGCTATTGTTAATCAGTAATTATGTGAATGTGACAATAACTTATTTGACCAATTCTTGGCATTTACATAAAGCTGGTAGTTTGTACTTTGTTCTGGGAAGTTGCCAGGTATGTGCGCACAATGAAGAATGGAATAATAGGAAAAATGGACTCAATTATTCTAAGTAACTTGCATCCTCTTCCAAATTTTGAAATGACTGGGTATGCTAACTAGAGCTCCCTGCAGCAAACATAAATATTTAAAATTACTTTAAAGACTATTTTCACAGCACAGATGAGGAGAAAAGAAGCAAGCCATGCTGCACAGCTCCCCAATTTGCACAGGAACACAACTAGAGAGCCAGGAGCGCAGAACTATACAGGAGTTCTGCCTACTCCTGCTTCTCCTAAATATTTCTGTTAACCAACTCTGTACTCTCCAGACCATAATTCCTGCTTCCACTTCCAGCAGATTTTCTCGCATGCAATATAAGCTTTGAACATTCCTGGATCTGAGTGCTTGGCTGGTTGATGAATGTTCTTAGAGGGGTTGCTCTGAATAGAACTTAAAAAAACTTCAAGAGTTCAACTTTCAACAGTCAGAAGAGTGGTATTCTCAAGAACATGGAAAGTTGCTTTCTGTGCTTTTCCCAAGTACGTAACCTGGCTAGGAAGGGATGTGTGTGTGGAATTCCTTCACTATCTTAATGTACTTTGAATGGAAGAACTCCTCTAACATAGCACAAACATTCTCCAGGAGAGTTCTTCTACACACGTTTTCTCAAAGACATGAATCTCTTATTTATTCTCACCTGATCCTTGGTCTTCTCTTCTCTTTCGCGGATGTAGCCAGCAACAATTCTTTCTGTTTCCTCACATAGCCTTGGATATGTTGCCAGCTGAAAAGCAAAAAGAATAAGAATTTACACCTGCAGGGTGCCTTTAGCAAAGTACAGACAGGGGAGTCTTCAGCATTTCTGTTCAAAAGAAAGCAAGTGATATATATGCTGGTACTAAATAAAGCCTACTACCTTACAAATCAAGCCTTATTTGCTAGCAGTGGTGACTTTTGAGAAAACCTGGAGAGATCTTTTAGATAAACAAACAAAATAGATAAACAAACAAAAACAAACCCTTGGATTGTTTTTGTGTTTTTGCGCCGTGCAGCATTCAAGAAGAGAAAGATGGTTCTGGAGGTGTGAGCCTTTATTTATTTTATTTTATTTTTTTTTAAGTAAGGCAACTGTGCTACTGGAATCCTAATACCTTCAGCTCTTTTTTTAATATATAAAAAGAAAAGACAGAAGCTGATCCATAAAGAAGATGTCTATAGAACGACCGTACTTCAAGCTCTGTAAAATGTTAAATAAATATTTATCTAACTTGATTTTCTATAAAACGGCCTCTTTAAATGACCCTAGAATCAAACCAAGTTGCCATAGTCTGGTCAACCCCATCACACAGCAGTGGGACACTAAATTCAGATCTAAGATAACAGCTCAGAAAGTCCTTGCACGCTGCACACCACCATGCAAACTGCATGAGCCCTGAATGAACCGATGCGATGGACAGACATATATAAGGCATCAGCATACACACACACACACACACATTATATTTAATTATATCCATGTATATGAAGCACTGTCATTACAAAGCTCCACTGAAGCAACTATGAAGGTACAAGGCAGAGATTTTTCCCCCAAATCTCTGCATCCGGAAAGGTGGGGCTAATAGCACAGTAAAAAAGCTCAGCACAAACAGTCAACCATTCTAAGAAAGAGCCAACATACCCCAAGTAAAGTATATTTTATCTGGCTATGCAGAAATCACAAAACACAGGCACAGATACAACTCCTAAACAGCAAGTGCATGCTAAATAAAAACGCTATATTGCAAAAGCACTAGCTCAAGAGCCACCGAGTGTGGCACGCTATCGCACCCACAGGCAAAGCCCAGTTCAACAGTCTTGTGTTGAGGGAACTCCACAGTTCTCTTCTCCTGTGCCTTTTGTGCTTGAATTTCCAAGTGTCTCACTCTTGGAAGGCTCCATCTTGTGGCAATATCTTTACCTCTCAAGAATGGCACTTTTTAAAAGTGAACAGCAAAACTGTCCCAGCAACTTTAGCCCCAGGAAAAGAATCTGCACAATTAATTCAAATGACCAATCTTCCAAGCTGGCAAAAGCGAAAACTCTAAAAATTCAGCTCAAAATATTGAAGCATGTGCTTCTTGGTGATCTTTCCCACAAGTCTGTCATATTTTCCCGGTTGCAAAAAAAGCTTCTTCATTGGCTCATTGGTACAAAAAAGCCATCAGAGGGCAAGGCAGAATATTTCTCAACAACCTCAGCAGACCTGTGCTCACAGCACAGACCTACTCTTAGGGTGACCTGTATTCTGAAATAGTGGGAAAAACACAAGAACAAGAGAAGGCAAACCAGAAATAAAACCAGAAGTCTCCCCAGGTCCGTGACGTATACTCAATTGATTTCTGATGACTGCATTCTGTCAGCCTTGTGTCTCTCAAATCCACATCTGACATTCTTTAGTCATAGCTGGGGGTTGGAGAGGGAGAGAAGGGCTTTGTTCTAAAATCATAAATCCAATCACACACTTCAAGAAACCCCTTCTCAGATATTCATAGCAAAGCTATGTTTAGTTTTAATAAGCTGACTTGTTAGTTTATTATATTTGTGGAATCTTGAGCTGTATTTTCATTGATACACACCACTTTCACATCCAGAGTTCAATACACAACAGTTCTTCCCACTTAGGAGTTCGACATTTCCATGCAGCAAGTTTCCATGCATGAACACAAGAACATGAACAAGAAGAAGGCAGAAGAAACCTTCCTAGCATTCCACTTCTACAGTTGAAGAATGGAAGTTTTAGACTTATGCATGAAGAAAGCACAGAATAAGTTTAGTGTCCCCCTTACTCATCAAAAAAATGCAGTGCTACTCAGTAAAATTTCATCACAGACAAAGCATTTTCTCCTCGATATATTTACTCTGACTACATCTGAGGCCTTTGCTCCACAAAGGTTTCATGGTTTCTTCCTCCTACTTGCATAATAAGAATAATAATAATAAACCACACATTTAGAGCACAACGCTTTTCCTCCGATTTACACATTGGCAGAATGGCTGCCTACATTCCATTTGCAGTACCAGTGAAAACAGGGCTATAACGAGGAAAGTAAGGGCAACAGATGACTCAAAAAATAAAAACCCAACCACCACATACGTAGATTCAAAATACAGGAATCAAAAAAATTAACATTTTCAGCACTGCATTATTTTGGGTATTGCAGAAGTCCTAACTGCTTTAGTACATCTTAATCTCTTTAGTAAGTTCTGGATATGAAATAATAACATAAAACTGTGAAGGCTTTTCTGTTATAATCTTCCATACAAATCTATTTCGCAATTTACCTTTTTAGTGCACTTCTTGACAGTGTTGATCAACTCTTGCATCACCAGATCCACACTTTTTAAGCAAGGTCCTTTCAGCTTCACTATCTGTTTTTTAACAATAGCCTCAAATGCCATGTCCGGAGTAAACAAACCTGTTCTGTGGACATAACAGAATATATAAGGCTAACATCATGAAAATAATATTTTCTACTGAACTGCTTGTATCTTCAGATAATATATATGTATATATGTGCATATATATGTGTATATATGTGCATATATATATAAAATATATACACACACACACACTAAAAAGTGTGTGTATATATGCATATATACATAGTTTTTGCTATAGACTATATATATAAAAATAATATATATAATTAAGAATAATACAAAGATAAATAATTTTTCTACAGTAGGTATATGAATGAATTCCATCTAGTCTAGTTGAGTAAAGTGAATTAAATCTAATCTAGTTAATTAAACAATAAGAGAGAACAGGCAGGCAAATCTCTTATTTAATGCCAGAAGGTGGAGCTGTAAGCTTTTACCTGTCAGAAAGGTAGCAAGAATCAGGCAGATGCACATTCAGAGTCAAAAACTCAGACTTTGCCAGCCTACTGTTGATGTGTGCCACGTTTTGATTCTTAGTCATTTCTTGCTCTACATGAGGTTTATGAATGATACAATGGAAGAAACTTTAATAGGGGTCTAACGATTTTGTTCTCACAGTTCATATGGCCATAACACCACTCAGACATCGAAACATAAACAGAATTATAGCTTCTTTTTTTATAAACCGATGAGAATTGCTTCTGAAAGGAGTTCTGAGGTAAAAAATAGATAAAGCCTAAGGAAACAGCTTTGCAGGGCACTGCTTAAGAACTACGATGTTCATAAGTACCCAAAATAGCTAGAAGTATAGATCGCACTAGTAGAAAATATTTGATATCTAGACAAAAAAATATCTAGACACATCTGACACTGAAGGAGCCAGGGAAAAAATAAACCTAAGACGATCAAAAGAGGAACAGAAGCAGCAGCCATGAACAAACATTACTGAGCAGGACAGCATTTGTTTAAAGATTTATTTTCTTGTTGTTTTGTGGATAGTTATCAACAGTTGACCAAATTTCATACTAGCATCTTTGGCATCTAACAATCACATCTAACAATCAGGTTTTGAAGCAGAACTTCACTCAACTGTAACAGTCATCATATCCCAAATTCCAGTAGCATTCCCAGACTAACATGTCAAGTTTTAAATGCCATCACATGTGGCCTCTGAACTGGTGCTTCATTATTTACTTTCTAGACCTTTCTGACTTGTCCACAGAGCTTGTGCACTATCAAGCAAAATTATTTCCTTTTTTTCCCCCTCTTTTAAAAAAATCTTCTTAATAGAAGAACAAAATTCAGTATAGAAACTAAAAATTCCCCACATGAGCTACTACGTTAGCTTTCCCAAAGCCATGGGCATTATTATCAAGGAACATAGTTTCAGTAAAGGTTTTGTTCTCCGCAAGTGATATCCACCATGCATCCAAATTTCATATAGTATTTGCAGCTATTACTGAATTTAACAGATAGGGTAATTAAAAATAAAGGATAGCTAAGAATTGCCTCACTATGAATGCAGAGCTTCAAACAGTTGCAGAAATCCTGTGAATCTTGTGTTATATTGGAAGTTAAAAGTTACATACTTCAGCAGGAGCAAGAAGCCTTACCAAAGTATGAAGGTTTTGAGGAAAAGAAGAAAAAGTTAGGTGCTGGAATCAGTGAGTTTGTAACTTGGTAAAGATAGCAAGTATGTCCAAAGACTGAAAAACACACACGTGTGTATGAGCCTGTAAGCATGGGAGCACTTGCCTGATACCATGTATGTTCTTGATTGCATAACTTATTTCTCTCCGCAGTTCTTTCTCATTGAATTCCATCTAAAGAAACAAAAATATTTGAGATCAGATTAAAGATAGCTCTTAAATCAAATAGAAAATACTACTTTTTCCAATATAGCTGCAAGACAGGCAAATACAATTGGCAAAATACTCATTTCTAACTTATACTAGACATAAAACAAAATTATTCTGAAACATTTTAACACTAAGGCTACAGCCAGCACCAAAAACCATTGCAAATTATGCACCCTTCCAGACACACTAAAAGATGGAATGATTTTCCAACATCGCAAGAGAAACATGAGATAACATAATGAACCAAAATATTGGAAAATGCAAATTGACAAGTCAGATTTCTTAGAATTTGCACTGCTTTATGATGTTCTCTGTTTATCCTCTCCTTCCCACTCTACTCTTTTTTAAACCAAATTTGAGAGAGTATTAGTCTATGAAACACCCATAATTTTTTGGCACTTCAGCTGTCAAGAAGGGAAAGATTCTAGTTAAATTGAAATCATTTTTGAACAAAAAGGTTATTATTTAAGCCCATCACATATCTGTCCAGTCGCCCTGCTAGCTAATCAATACATTTCCATCTTGGAAACAGTCATGACCTTGTCTTTGTCCAGCTGAAAGTTAGGGAATATCAAGGAAGCTGACTAGGTGGAAAGGAACCTTAAGAAGCACATGGCAGAAGAAAAGGGGACTAAAAATACAATGGAGTGTGAGAGGAAGCTGAAGTGAAATGAACAAAACAAAACCAGAAGGTGAATGTACATATAACCCAACATATAACCATAAGAAATCGGTTTTCATTAGTTCACAGAATCCACTGAACATCAGCTTAGTGTTAGCCGAGGGATGAGCAGGTAAGGGAACATATAACGGAGGCAGGATGGGGTAGGAGAAGTAGAGTTTGAACAGGAAATTTGCTTCTCTCTCTCTCTTTACATCATAAAAATATGAGAATTTAAACTTTGTTTTATTCTCAGAAGACAAAAAGCCAAAAAATGGCTATTTTCCACAACTCTCATTTTAATATAGTCTAGCTACTTGTACAGAGCAACCTCAATCATACCAACTACAGTTGCTTCCCTGCTCCATCTAAGCAGAATGAAGATGCCAAAAAAAGAATTGAAAAACAAGCACGCACATACACTCGCATAAAAAGACAAGGAAAACAGTAGGAACTGAGAATCTAAAAATCGTATCTTGCAATTCTTAACAAGAACCACCCCAATTATTTAGTGTAATTTATTCTCAATGAAACCTTCTTTGTTTTACTTCTATTAATATGCATGTAAAAACACACATATAAAACTCAAAATACACAGGAAGATAAATACCTTCACCAGTTCAAAAGGAAAGCGTTCATGGAAAATACGATTGATTTTCGCACCTCCTGAGAGCTCTAATGTGTCAACCTGATCTCCTGATCCTTCGATTCTTTTTTCAAAGTCCACTGAAAATTGTTGGACCATCCTAAATTTCAAAGGTGAAAAACAAATAAACAAAACCACTTAAGCATGTCAGCTACCAACCCCATATTTCAGTACTATGTGACTACTACTGCTCAAATAAAATATGTCTGGGAGTTGACAAGAAGATCAACAGTTAAAATGATTCTCATTCATTCAAGTTGCCCATGCAAGGTGCTGTTCTACTCAGAGTCTTTGTAAATCCAATCTTCTACATCTGCACCACAATTCCCCATGGAATACAGATTATGATACTACTTGCTTTCTTTGTATTTTAAAATATTTTTTATGAAACTATATGCTAAAGTCAGCTATAAATATGACAGGGTACTATGTTACTTCCTGATTTTATTAGTGATGACAAAGTTGTAAAGGTTAAAAGCATCTATTACATACACATTTTAGGAAAAAACAAGCAATTACAATCTCTATAGTAGGATAAGGAAATAAAAATCTTGGTTTAAGCTAACACAATTTATTTTGATAGAAAAACACATCCACACTGAGATGCTATTTAAAAAAAAAAAAGAAAAAGAAAAAGAAAAAGAAAGAAAAAAGGAAAACTCAAGGGGCAGGCAAAAATGGTCAGTCTCAGGATAACAGGTATCCTTTGAGTAGAGCTCATTTCTCCACAGTGCCCCTTTGGGCATTGGGTCTTCCCCTGGAGTGGAAGAAAAATCATGTTGTAACAACCACCACTAGTAGGTGCTTAGGGAAAAGTACAAAAATGGGACAAGCTTACAGTGGTATTTCTCCAGCTACTCTCTTGGCCTCAACAAGTTGGCGTTTACGGGTTCCATAGAGAAATATCCTTGTACTTATTAAGCTTGAATATTTTTCACATCCCCAAGAATTTACCTAGCTGTTTTCTGAAAACACGTGGATTGTTAGAATCAGCTTCTGCAGCATGGATTCCTGTAACTTAAGCACCCATCATGTGAAGAACTACCTTCTGCAGTTAACTTTAAACTTGCTGTCGCTTGAAGTCTTTCAGATGCTCAAGTTCCTATACTGGGAAAAAATCCTCCTTCCTCAGCCTCCTCGCCTTATAGATCTGTAATGCAATCTCATCCCCTGGCCTGCAGTCATTCTTTATGCAAGCTCAAGGATCTGCCTGTGCAATCAGAAACAGATTCTGACCTTCGATCACCTATGCTGCCAATCTTTGCATCTTTTCCTATTCTACTTCATCTCCTTTATATGACTATTAGAATTAATTTAGGGAAAACCTTACCAAAACATTAAGTAGCTAAAGATGTTCAAAATATATATATATACACATATATATATATTTTGCTACTATTATATATACATATGTATATACACTAAATATGCTATTTGGAGCTCGCATATAGTATCTTTGATCAAAGTCTAATCTTAAATATAACCAGTTAGAAAGGTAAAACAAACAAATTTTACACATTGGATAAGGAGATTAAAAAGTAGTCACTCACTGCAGCAGGGCTTTAGTTTTTCTGGTTGGATCTTCTGGTCTGAAGTTTTTGTACACCTCTACTTCATGTTCTATAGAAAGCAGCTGGCCCTGGAGTTTGCTCCTGAAGCCTGGCAAGGTGTCTCGAATATGATTGGTAAGTTGCTAAAAATAAATAAATAAAGACCCTTTATATTCTAAAAGCAGCTGAAAGGAAAAGCATAACCATTTCCT
>JAVCKT010024392.1:0-10807 GCA_032273925.1 Rhynchotus rufescens | reverse complement strand
TAGGAAGAAATGCCATGATGTGTCTTAGAAAGACATAAATTCAGTGTCTTTTGAAAGATGGTAAAATGGTCATGTTCCTATGATTTCTTCTGAAACCATTGCCTAGCTGCAATATATTTAAAGTATAAATATTTTTATTTATATAACAACAATATATATGTATACAATGAAAGAACAGGTTAGATACTGAAGGGACTTTCAGAGATCCTCCAAGCAGTAACATAGCTCCAGAATCGTTTGTATAGTCAGAGAGGTTCAAATATAGCAGGACTATCCAAGACTTTAGTGTGTAAGAATTGCCTTTATAGTTCTTTGCTATCTCTAATGGATTAAAAATCCAGTGTTTTTCACCAAAGGAATAGCACACCACAGAATACTTCTGCACATTCTCTGAATACTCTTGGTTTCTTGGAGTGGCTGATGGGGTAAAAACTGGTTCTTATTCAACTGCCTCTCTTTTATGTGGAGAAACATGTTTCACCCGCTTATTCACCGCTTATTCACCCGTTTATTCACCCATAAAACACAACACTCACATCTCCTTCCTCTCTAAAAGCTACTACCTGCTATATCAACAAGCTGTTCTAAAAAACTTTCACCAAATCCCCTTTTCTTCAATTATTCATATGCTAAATAGACAAGGCAACTGCTACTTCTTTTCTCTGTGTATGCAAACTTGGAGAAATGACAGTATTCACATTGCTAAATTGCTTAGCAACTATGGACAGTAAATACTAGTAAGACACAATTTTTATGTGAAAAGGTTGTAGAGGGGTTACTATCATCTGTCTAGCGCTACTGAGACTTCCTGTAGAAAACTTGGCTGCAAACTGGCATCTGACTCAAAACACTACAATTTTCTACAATTCAAAAAAATATAAATGTATTCGTGCCTGTTCAAACAGACTTCCACATGTTGATTTACCACAATCTTCCACATTAGCCCACTACCAACTTCTATAAATCACTCCAGACTGAAAACAATCCCTGTGTGCAACTTCATAACGAATTCATGGTACTCAATCAATCTTACCCGTTTTAGAGTGACGTAAGGTAATTTGGAACAGCGTCAATTAGACAAAGGTAATTTCTAGGGGCTAGATCTGCATTGGCGTAAATATGCACAAAGCTCAAGTAAATGTACTTTTCTAGGGAGCTTTGAAAGAAAAACAAGGAAAAATACTCTCTCTCAACAAACAACCAAGAAGTCAGGGTACCAACTCTATGACTTCTATTTCTGTTCATTAGCCAAGGAGTAACTCTGGCTGCACTGTACCTCCTGAGCTGAAGCTTTGGCCAGCAGAGTTGAAGGCTTCCTTGGCCATTTATTTTCTGCATGCTGCACAGTTTGAAGTGTAATGGAGCAGTACACGAGCTAGCAAAGGTATGAAACCTGTGTATGTTTTCTTAGCTTCAGCATCCAAGTGCAGGAGAGTTAGACTGGCTGTACTTAAAATATGAAGCACGATATAATTCTAAATCAGGCAACCTTTTCCATTCTGATAAACATAAGTCAAAATTTATATAAAACTTTACCTGCAACCACTGTGACTGGTCATTGTGGCCAGAGGTCCAGGCATTAACTTTGCCTTGCTTGTCAAGCCGGGCTTTCCTAGGTTCCCAAGTGAACATGTCCATGTTGAGAGTTCGGAAAACACTGGAGGCAGTAATTTGATAATCCTGTATGTGTCCTGATTTCATCCCCAGGGGCTCCGAGCAACCTACAGGAACAAAGTAAGATCTGTGACACTACTTACTTGTCTCTGTGTTTTAATTTTTCCTATATGGGAAAGAACTGTAGCAATTATCAAATAATGGACTTTAATCAAGGATACTGTTGGGAAAAACTGCAAACAAATAAATAAATAATTGTCAATTCAAAGCAGTTTATATAATTACCACCGAGAAAGAACTGAAAATATGATAGAGAATTTGAAGCATTTTACCCTAGCGTAAAATTTTGAAGAGAAATAAGCATAAAAGATGACTCTCATCTCTTCTTACTTCTGTTTTCTTTTCCTGACTTGTCATTGTTTCCTATGTGTATCTTAACTTTAATCATACTTGTATGCCATGTCATGTTATCCATGTGTGTTTATGTATTGAGGAAACATTAATTTTTATTCATGCCACTAAGTAAGTTAAAAGTTAACAAGCATTGAACTCTTTTACACACTTGAGTGACCTGACAGCCAGCCAAAAATCAAAAAGACCCAAAATTCACATTGTGGAAGACCACAAAACAATGATTATGAAGCAGGGAAAAATAGGAAAATTGCTTAGGAGAATTAAAGTGTTAAAAGTTTAGTTTTTTAAACCTGCTGGAGGTCCCACATTGAGATATTTTGACTGTAGCTAAAAAGAGACTTCAGACTTCCCCTTTCTCTGCTAGATCTCCTTAGAAAAATACAAACAATATCAAATTAATAATTGATTCTATGTTCCCTAACTGTATACTGGAAATCAGGAGAAGGGGAACAGAGAAGACACATTTGGACTTATTAAAGAAGGGAAGCAAGCTGACAGCAGGAGAAACACCCTTTAACAGTAGCACAGTAACAACAGTATTGGAAGCCAGGAAACACAGACGATATATTTAGTTAAGACAGAAAGAGACAGAGAGAAAGACGGCAAGTCATGCAGCTGATGTTAAGTGGGCTGCTAAGAGGTCAGAAGGGGTGGAATGTAGGACTGGATGGAATAAAGACTGATGTGTTTTTGAGGAAAAGGTGGAAGATATGAGCGAATATAAAAATAAGTGTTTTCTCATTTCCTACCTGTCTCAGCTGACAAAAATCTGCAAAAGCGCAGCTGTGTCAAAGTCTGCATTTTACAGCTTTGGTGGCCCTAATTAGTTCACGCGAATCATTCCACCTGCAAATAATATTTTAATGTACTCTAGTTCATTGAGTCAGAATGCATTCTGAATTTAACACACCTTGCTTTGCAAGAGGTGTGCCATCCTCTCATGTCTGCAAGTACACAGAAACTTAAAACATCTCAAATTCAGCTAGTGGGCTGATTCCTTACAGATAGTCACTTGCTAAGGCACTAGCTGCGTTTCTTAAAGCATACCTGTAAGTCATGAAGGTTTTACTGCTGTGACACAGCTTTGCTCAGCTTGTATGTCCTGATAGAACCAAAGCACATTGTGACCACTTAAAATACCCAAATTCTTTATTTTGTTTTTCTCTACTTGAGCTAGATACAGAAGCTGGTTCTCTTTTTCTTAAAAAATTGTTTCCTCTACAGGGATTGTTTCCTCTGTTTAAAGATGTGATCTTTACTTGTGTCTGTGGAAATATTATTAGCAAGGGCCTTCTCGACAGACTCTACTTTGAGTTCCTCCAGTCAGTTTAACCCACAGAATTAAGGGGAATTATTATGGACTCAAATCAGAGGTGATAAGATCATGCCCTTCAACTGAAGGAACAATATCAGGAATAAATAAATACTCCAGAGAAGGGTGACAACAATATGCTCTCTAGTATATTAACACTTTCATTTAAACTTTGAAATACTACAATGTTTTATATTCAATTTAAGCATAAACAGATAACAGATAATTATTTGCAAAACATTTCAAAACTGGTTTCATCTGAAGAATCTGAAGGAGGTTTCTGCCACAAAAACAGTGCTTATCAAAACTGTTTTCCAGCAGTGGTTCAATCTCTCAAAGAGAATGAACCCATTCTATCTCTTCTGAACAACAAATGGGTGTGCTGTTGCATGTGTGCAAGTTTAGCACTCACAGTGCTGCAATTTTACACTAGTCCTTTGTCCACTGCCCTGAAGTAAAACGAAGAAACATCTGTTAAAAGAACCAGGGAAGATGAGAAAGACCTATGAGAACCAGAAATGGTTGCTCTTGTGCACTTAAGTGACAGAATATCATCTAAGAGCTATACCAAAGAAAACGATAGAAGATCACAAAGAGTCACTTCCTAGCCCCAAGTCCCTGCGATATCAGAAGATAATGACTCTTCCTTTCGCCACGTGAGCTCTCACCTTGAGCACATAGGACAGAATGACCAAACTCTTAAAAATTTTTTTGTCAGTAAACAATCACTGATATAGAGGTAGATTTCTAAGAATGCTTATGACTTCCTAGAACACTATATTCTTTTCACTATATTTTAAATTTCTTTCCTAATATCCTTGTAAGAGGTTTAAATCTCTCTTTTCTTTCTTACAACTTGTAAAAACTAGTGGAAACTAATGCAGAGATATTTATGGCTGGGCTCAGGGGAGCCTTCTAGGTCAGCACATGAGATGTTTTGAATAGTGATAAATAATTATGTATATTCAAATCTACCTAAGATCACAGTTGCTTCTTATTTTGTCCAGTCCACTGAAACAGTACTGAATTAATAAGGTATCTACTTTTTGTAAAAGCAGAGATGAAGGTCTAAAAAGTGAAAGCATCCACACTGGGCCTATTCTCTGTCGTTTCTTCCAAAGGCATAATATTTTGCTTTTTCATCTTGAGTGCCTTACAGTGCCCTCATTTTTTTTTTTTCAACAAAGTTCAAACTCTCAAGAAAATATTAAATTTCTGATTCAGTGGAGGAAAAATTTGAGATGATGTAGATGTCAACATATCTCATAAAAGTTCCATCAACTAGATCTGTATGCAACGGTCTACATTTGTCTTGTCTCATGCTAGGACTTATACAGTATTAAGTAGGAAAATTGTACTAGGCCAAAAATAATCTTGTTTTGTTTTGTTTTTGTGAAAATAAAGAGATATATCAAAATTATGTAGAAATGTACATGCAACTGGATAGGAATACATGAAAATGAACAAGAGCAATGGAATCTAGTTTTAAATCACAGGATCACTATGTTTGGAAAAGACCCTCAAGATCATCAAGTCCAACTGTAAACCCATCACCACCATGCCTGCCTAACCATGTTTCTAAATGCCTCATCTACACCCTCCTTGATCACTGCTGAGGTGGTGATTCTACCACTTCCCTGGGCAGCCTTTTCCAGTGTTTCACCACTCTTTCCATGTATAAATATTTCCTAATTGTAAGGAATTCCTAATCTGAACTTCCCCTGGGGCAACTTGAGACCATTTTCTCTTGTTCTATTTTCAGTAGTTACTTTGGAGAAGAGATCGACCTCCTCCTCACTAGAACCTCCCCTGAGTCTCCTCTTCTCCAGGCTAAACAACCTCAGCTCCCTCAGCTGCTCCTCATGCAGCTTGTGCACCAGACCCTTCACCAGCTTCGTTGCCCTTCTTTGGGTTGAGGTTTAAGTGCCTCAATGTCGTTCTTGTAGTGAGGGGCCCAAAACTGAGCACAGTATTCCAGGTGAGGCCTCACCAGCGCTGAGTACAGGGCACTATATCACTACTTCCCTAATCCTCTTGGCTACACTATACCTGAGGCAAGCCAGGAGGCCACTTGCCTTCTTGGCCACCTGGCTACACTGCTAGCTCATGTTCAGCCAGTTGTTGACCATCACTCCCAGATCCTTTTCTGCCACACAGCTCTCCAGCCACTCTGCCACAAGCCTGCAGTACTGCATGGGATTGTTGTGACCAGCGCAGGCTCTGGCACCTGGCTTTGTTAAACCTCATACACGTGGTCTCAGCCCATCAATCCAGCCTGTCCACATTCCTCTGTAGAGCTTTCCTATCCTTAAGCAGATCTACTCTTCTTCCCGGCTTGATGTTGTCTTCAAATTTGCTGAGGGTGCACTCAATCCCCTCAGCCAGATCACTGATAAAGATATTAAAGGCCATTAGGCCCAACACTGACCCCTGGGGAACCTTGCTCATGGATCAGTTGCCAGCTGGACTTAACTCCATTCATCACCATTCTGGGCCCAGCCATCCAGCCAGTTCTTCATCTAGCAGAGTCCTCCTGTGCAAACTGTGAGCTGCCAGCTTCTCCAGGAGAATGCAGTGGGAGATGGTGTCAAAGGCCATACTAAAGCCTAAGACAACCACATGCACAGCCTTTCCTTCATCCACTCAGCAGGCCACCTGGTCATACAAGGAGATCAGGTTGGTTAGGCAAGACCTGCCTTTCACAAACCCCTGTTGGATGGGTCCAATTCCCTGGTTGTCGCAGACCTGCTGTGTGATTACCCTCAAGATGATCTTGTTCCATAATTTTCCCCGACACTGAGGTCAGGCTGAGAGGCTTGTAGCTCCCCAAGTCCTCCATTTGACCCTTCTTAGAGATGGCTCTCTCATTGGCAAGTATCCACTTGTCCAGGAACTCTTCAGTTGCCCAGGGCCACTGCTTGGTGAGCAGGTCCACCGCTTCGTGAGCAGGTCCAAAAGCCCCCTCAGAACCTCTGGGTGGATCCCATCTGGATCTCTCTCTGCAGACTTGTGAGTGTCCAAGTGGAGTAGCTGGTCACTGACTGTTTCCTTCCAAATTATGGGGGGCTTATTCTGCTCAGCATAGGTATCTTGCAGCTCACGGGGCCAAAACCTTGAGAACAACTGAGCTGGCTATTAAAGACTGAGACAAAGAAGGCATTAAGTACCTCAGCCTTATCCTCATCCTGGTGACAATGTTTCTCACCACCAATAAAGGATGGAGATTCTTCTTGGACCTCCTCCTCTTGTTAATGTATTTGTAGAAACATTTTTTCTTGTGTTTTACAATGGTAAACAGATTGAGTTCCAGATAAGTTTTTGCCTTTCTAATTTCCTCTCTGCATATCCTAACAATGCCCTTGCACTCTCTTGAGGTGCCTGCCCCTTCTTCCAAAGGTGTTAAACACTTTTTTTCTCCGAGTCTCGACGATAGTTCCCTATTCAGCCATGTCAGTCTTTCTCCCCAATGGCTTGTCTTCTGGCACATGTGCATGGACTGCCCCTGTGCCTTCAAGATTTTCAATTTGAGAAACGTCCATTCTTCGTGAAACTCATTGCTCTTCAGGACTGCCTCCCAAGAAACTCTCTCAGTCCAAAGCCTACCCTCCAGAAGCTCAAGATGGTAGTTTTGTTGATGCCCCTCCTAATTTCACCAAGAATTGAAAACTCCAATTTCATGGTCACTATAAATGCAGAAGTTATGAAGACTCCTTGCATATGAGCTTGTGTGAACAGATTCTATAGCTACCTATAAGCACAGAGGGAGGAATAGCTTAAAGAAAACAGCAGAATAGAAGTAAGTGCTGAGAAGGCAGATGCAAACATATCCAGAGGAATAAAAAGCTCTGCGGATTAGCATACTTCTACAAGAACTGAAAAACTTGTAACACCAAGAATCTGCCAAATTTGTACAAGACTACAAAAAAGGAAAGGAATTTACAAAACAGAGATGTGTAAAACAGAAGGCAGGAATACAAGGTCATGAGATTTTCGTAAATGTGTATTGTACTGATGGTTGTTCACATAAGTATTGGAAATGCTTTTCAAAAAGTCTGATTATGAGTACTAGCCAGTTAAACTACTAATGAATCTATAGGTGACCACATGCTGAACATACTGTTGAACTGCAAATCCTAAGAAAGGTTTCATTTTTAGCATGAGCATCCTGCAACATAGTCTCCTTCCCTTCAGTAGTGTTTCTCTTCTCTAGTTCCACTATTTGTTAGACAAGCCAGATCTGTCAAGATCCTTTTTAGTCTAAAACAGATTTTCTGGAGTAAGACTGTATTAGATTGTCTTTATGTATAATCATATTTATTTTCCAGTAGACATTGAAATTGTTTTGGTGAGCCTTGGCTGCCTGCAGTTTTAAGAAATGATGACCTTGAAATTGTTAGGAGACCACTAAAATGAATTTACCTCAGTGGCTTTCATAGCTCCTTGAGCAAAACTATTCTTGGTCATTCTGGCAAGGACTGTAAATTATAGTTCCAGAAATGGAAGACATAAAAAAAAATCCAATAGACTAAAGCAGCTAGATAGAATTTTCTACTTACTCTCAAATCTATCTATATTGTAAAGGGGGTACACTGAGATTAATGCATTAACTTTTCATTTCTGAATCTGGTTTTGATACCAATAGGGGACTAAAAGTTATTTAACTCCTACAGTTTTGATATATAATTCGTAAACTGGATGACTATTGTTTGTACAGTAAGCATGTAGCCACAGAAAAGTCATTCCTAAATGAATTTATGAAGCACTCCCACTGGTAAAGGTTGATCCCTTTGCAGAAGATTTTTAAAAATTAACATGCATTACTGAATTTGTAAAGGGGCATGGTTCTTGCAAAGAGCAGCTAACAGGTTAGGCTTTACATTCATGAACTATAATATCTGCTACTCTAAACCTTAAGAGGGTTTATATTGGCTCTACTTTTTTTCACTTTTCTTACAAGACACAATCACTGCTTCCAATGGAAAGACACAAAGCGAACACAAAATCAAATCTTTTCTAAAGCAGCTTGGTAAAATATATCTTATTTCAGTCCAGAAGAAGGATTCTTGTACCTCCAAAGATGGCTTGCAGCACATCATTCATCGTCAGTGTGATCATCCAGCAGTCATGAGAAAAAACTCAGATTGCCTGTGGTCCCTGCTTCTGTTCAGAACTGCACAGCAGACTCTTGGCAAATAGCTTTAGTTCTCAGCAATTGTTTCTCTTCCTATGCTAATTTTTTTTGGATATACTGAATGTAACTGCGAGTTAGAGACTGTCTCAATGCCTCTTCAATATATACCAGAATAGCTCCTGATATCTGATGATACTTACTCACCTTTGATGATATTTACTGACCTTTTATAGGTCATACATAATTTGAGGCAAATGCATATAAAAGATTTACCAAGATTACTACTGTGTTACCTTACTACTAATACCATCACCGAACTATTGTTGCTTATATCATTTACATAAAAAGAAACAATAAGCATCTGGATAAACTCAAGGATGTCAACTGCATTTCGGCATGAATAAATGAGATCTGTTCGAAACCACTAGCACAAGAATGTGTTGTTTGTTCATTTCTGAGATATGACAATTGCTACAAAACCCACCTGATAATTCACAGCCAAGAAGTTCCATTCTCAAAGTACAGTGTCTTCTGCAAACCTGAGGATACAGCCGTATGTACTGTGACTTTATTGGTGGTGTGAAGGAGTTGGCATAAGGAGTGTTGTTGTCTATATTTCCACGGAATACCTATGTTAAAATGACATTCATAAAAATATACTAAGAGACTTAGGAGATGTTCATTTCATTTTGATGCCTCAAACATATTCCCTTTGCTCTTCTAACCTTCCCTCTTTGGTTCTCTGTAATTTTTTTTCACAGAGGTTGTTTTTTTCCCACTTCTTGCGCCCAATATTCAAGATTTTAAAGGTGGCATAACTGACTTTGGTTTATACATGCATGTGTTTGTTGCCTCTGGTAAAATTGCCTTTGACATGTCACTCCTAGAACCTGGAGCTTCTAATGTACTAAATTACATCTTTTTTTTTTTTTCCAAATTAATGTTTTAAATAGTTCCTATTCAATCTAGCCTGCAATTATTCAATTATTTAAATTAATTGACATTTATTTTTTCCCTCTACTTCAACAAACTGCTCCAGCTACCACCGAATTCTACTAGAACCTTTCATTGGGAGGTGAATTAAATCTAAAAAAATTCTTCTATTCTCTCCTCACTCTAAAAGATATGCTTATATTTTGGTTTCTTCCTTCATTATACACCTTTTCATAAGGCATTTCAACTTCCTGCCCTTGTAAGAGGAACTATGTCAAATGCTGGTGTCTTCTCTATGTTAACTTTCATAGTAAAGCCATTCTTGTTGCTTTGCATTCAAAACTCTGTATAAAAATAAACAGTAACTATAAATTGTATAGATACATCATAAACATGATATTGTTTATGCAATACAGAGATTAGCACTGATAAATGGGTTCTATGCTTTCAAGGGTTAACATTAATCTGCCAATGTAATAAAATCAAATTGAAAATAGAGTAATGAGTAATTACTGGTAAACTAATTAAAATGAAAACCAGTTAAGAGCAATAAACAGGATTATTCTAGCCTGAGGACACAATATTTTTACAACCCCCAATTAAAGTGTAAGAAATTCTTAGTGCACAAAAACTGCTTTTAGAGAACTGCTTTTTTAGAGAAAAATAATAGCAAGGAAACACACTGCTTTCTCTCTCAGGCTTATACTTATCTACTAGAGATATCTCACATTTCTGAAGGCCGCTAAACCATGAGACTTACACCTATCTGGATAACATAATCTTACCATATCTTCATTTGTGCCTTTTACTTTGTACATTGTCCATGACTTCCCGTCATTACTATATGCAATTTTGTAAGATTTAATATATTCTGGACTTCCAATTCTCTTGGCACCTTGAGTTAGAATACCAGTGACTCTCATCTTCCTCTGCAGGTTTATCTGAAAAAACAATATAATGTCATAATTAAACATCTGAGGAAGACAATTGTTGAAATTTAGTTACAACATTTACCTTTTTCTGACTCCAAGGGAACTGTAGCACTTAAAAGACTATCTCTATTTTTACATTAACTCCATTTATTTTTCATTTATATATGTGTGTGTGTGTGTGTGTATATATATATTTATATATATATTTTTATATATATAAACAAATAAATGAAAAAAATATTTTGGGTAGGAAGCATATACTAAGTTGCTGTCTTTGTGTGTATGTGTATACATACCCACAATCACAAACACAACACTGATATACAAACTTTTATATATATATATATATATATAAAAAACAACTTATATATATATATACAACCTTACTAATATATATATATATTAGTATATATATATAGTATATATATATATATATATACAACCTTACTGATATATATACAACCTTACTAA
>JAVCKT010024390.1:0-20043 GCA_032273925.1 Rhynchotus rufescens | reverse complement strand
TACCCTCCTGTTGCTCCTGGCAACCAGGGCCCGCCCCTAGCAACCAGGTACCCTCCTGTTGCTCCTGGCAACCGGGGCTGTCCCTAGCAACCCCGCCCTGCCTGTAGCCGGCCCCCAGCAACCAAGGGCTGTCCCTAGCAACCAGCCACCCCCCCGCCCGCTCCCTCCCCTAGCAACCGCCCCCCCTCCCATAGCAACAAGCTGTTGTCAGGGGCTGTTGCCAAGGCCCCTGCCCCAGGGCAAGCTGGGAACGGGGCCCTGCCCCGCCCGGGGGCGGCCATTTCGCGGCAGCTCCGCCCAGGGGTGACCTTCCCTCCCTGAGGCGCCGCCGCTACCTTGCGGTGCGCGGAGTGCGCCGCTGGTGGCTAGAACATCCCTCGGCCCTTAAATATTTGAGCGTGAGAAACTAGGGGAGTAATTGTTGGCTGCAGGTCTTCAAAAGCTCAGCAGGAGGAAGAAGGTTTCTTTAAGGCATGGCAGCTTGAGCTGATGCCAACATCCATAATAAGTGGAGCTGCATGGTCCTCATGGTGAGGCCATGAGGAGCAGGACCAAGAGCGCTCATGGGTCAGTGGCACTTGTTCAACCAAGACATGCAGCTCCACCTCAAAAAGCACATTGCAAAGCTTTAGGAAGAAGAGTGTCCAGATATTATGTAGTAATTTAGTATAATAAGGCCTCTTAACTGGGTGGGTAAGCATGGTGGGTGGATGGTGCAACGGCTTCAATATCTACAGGCAAAATAAAAAAAAAAAGGTGTTTTGGCATCCATTTTTGATATATACGCACATTGAATCCAGCATGTCCGTGGTGCCAGATTTCCAGGTCTCAGCTCATTCATGGTGCATCTCATGCTCTTTGGGGATAGGCAATCATCCGTAGCTTGTGGATGCCTCTATTGGGGTGTAATGAAGCTCTGAGTCCCGCCAGATGATCTGCCCTTCCCCATGATCATCTGCAGCATCGTTACTCCTTTTCCATTCAGTCTTGTGCACTCAGATAGGCCAGAGTGCAGGGTGGTTACACATTATGCCATCCCATGACATACTAAAATTCGGGCATATGTTTCACAGAATGCTCAGCAGAGCTTTATAGAGATATTAAATACAAATATTTCCATTCACCCAGTCCTGCAAGCCAATTGAAATCATTCCCTTGCCTCTTAAAAACGGTTCAATGTCTCTTACCAGGGCATCCGATGGCCAAGCCACTCATCTTTGTAGCAACAAGTGCACAAATGCAACACTCGCATCCTGAAGGGAGTCCCTTGGCTTAGTGCTCCCCATTACCTGGCCACATTTCAACATCACAGAGAAAATGAAGTCGGTTTAGGCTGCCTTAGGGGATGGTCTAAGGTTTTCTGAGAGAGTGGAACAGGCCTTGGCTGGGAGTCCCTACGGCAACCTCCTGGCACAGCAGGAAGCCAGCGCACCAAGCACTCTGAAAACCCATTTCAGGCAACTGCGAATATTTTGTGGACAGGGCAAATCCTCCTCCTGGATCGAGGGGGTGGGAATAGTACTGGGGAAAAAGGGCTCCCACATGTCAACCCCCTCCAGGACACCCTGGGGCCTCACCAGACCAGAGCAGATGTGGGGGGGTCAGCTTAAGGGATTTCATTCGCAAACTTAAGGGCGCCCCTTGTAAATAACCACCACTCACTCATCATATGCTTTGTCACCCCACACAAAGCCCCTTCGGGTGCCTATAGCCCCGACTCCTCCTTCCCAGCACCCGCCCCTGCCAACGTTCCCCAACAATTCCCACGTGGCTCAGAGCAGAGGGTCACCACGCTCCAGGGATGTCCTCACATGTAGGCCTCGGTTGGGATTTCACACCCCTGTTTCCATGAGAGGTAGAGGATAAACAGCAAAAGGCCTGTTTTCTAAATCAATACGATTTTCAAATTTATTTTTTTTCCTTTTTGTTTTTTAAAGAATTACTTCTAATATATCTTTCTCACAGAAGGGGAGGGGGTATAGGGAATGTTCTCATTCCATCTGTAAACACTGAAATACAGATCTGGGAAACCAGGGAAGAGACACACAAAAAAGTGCATTTTACAAAATTATCAACTAAAATATATTTTACATGTATTACGTTTCCATTTAAATTCTACCAACTGCATTTTCAGTTTCAAAAATATTTCCATATCTAATAGATTTAAAAAAGCATGAAATATTTTCATTATGGATAAGACATTTCGATTCATTTACATGCTGACTGCCCAACAGCGTAAGCAACCATGTGAATCTCGAACAACGGTCATGGCCTGAAGCAGATTTCTCATGCCAAAGAAACTGGCCTCTCCAGACATGAGGCAAAAGCTCTTCCAGACCCAGAGCAAGCAATTTCTCTCAGTCAGGACTGAGGTTGGACTGGTAGGTGGTCTTGAGAGATGGTGCAGCTGGTGGCACCTCTGCTAGGGGAAAGGAGCTGTGGACAGCTCCCCTGCTTCAGGACAGAGACCAAAGGAGGCCCAAACAAGTCAAGTGTGGGCACTGAAGAGCTCCCCTGGCCTCACATGCCGTTGTGGAGAACTACATCCCCCTGGGCTATGAGGACAAGAGTGACTCCCCTTCCCCAGCATCTTCCCAGCCTGCCAAGCAGAAGGAACAGTGAGGATCTCCTTGGCCATCATTACTGACCACCTCCTCCTCCTCCTCCTGCCACCCTCGGGTGCTTCCATCCAGCCGACCATGCGGCCCAAAAACAATCCTGGTACTGTCCCCATCCCATGCTGTCGTAGCTGCATCCCCACCATATCCTTCCAAGAGGCTACCCATGTCCAAGGTAATTGTTATGGGGGAATCCAAGCAATTACTTTGACACTAACAGTATCTTGAGGCATAGGTGATATGAGGCGATTCAGCCACAGGTTCTTGTTCACATACCTAGGATTGCATTTCCTGCACCCAGGCCTTTTCCCCTGGGCCACCTGGGCAAGAATAAAAGTATTGCAGAAGACCCTGGAAAAGCCTGAGCTACAACAGGCCACCAGAGAAGGGAGACATGGGCCCTATAGCGGCAGCATCAGATCTTTCCATCTCAAGTTTACTTCTAGACTCTCTCCCCTCTTTGGTATGTAGAGCAAAATGCTTGAGAGCTCCTCTGTTAACCCATGTGGGTTACATGGTTTCCACTGGGCGCTTTGATGCTGGGGAGGTTTCTCCAGGCCAGGTCGACATCGGATCAAGCTGATGAGCCCTCCCTTCCCAACACGGCAGCCGCCATGGTATAGGTGGTACAGGTAGTGCCATTTCCACTGACAGGACAACGTTAAAGCAGTATCAACACTTCTATCGTTTAATGCTAGCTCAGAAGCAATCCCCCCACCCTCAAGAAAACCCCAGACAAACTGAAAATGCAGATCCCTAGTTTGAACGAGTGACTCCAGCCAGCGGATACGAGGATGGAGACAGCGCTCGTTCACGTTCTTGGAATTAGTGCAATCTAACAACTGGCTCCCCAGCTGTGTGTGACCGATCCAGTGGACTCCATGAGGCTGTCCCCTTTGGTTTGCTTCAGCATCACCTCAAGCAGTTAGCATCGAGATGAACTTCAGTCTATCAAGGAACTATAGACGTAAGGCAAGAGGCACAAATCTGTAGGAATCAGGTAGCATTTGTCAACACAACCGCTCCCTCCCCGGTCAGCTCCTTTGGGGAGCTTGCTCAGATGTCAAGATGAGCTTGGAGGAGGGGTTGGTTGCAAGGCTGACTGCTTCAGCAGTGCCCCCAGGGCCAGGACAGTCACCATGGGGCGGTTGCAAATAAAATAAAAGTCTCGAGAGGAACAGTGTCTGCCATGTCACTCCTTGCCTCTAGCTTCCTCACACACTGAGGACACCTGGGGTCAATGGAGGCTGTAAACAAACAAGCAACAAATAGAAAAGGGAACTAGGAAGAGAGAATCGAGCCCGCTTCCATCACCGTGCCCTCTAACAGCCACTGGAAGGAAGGGCAACGCGTGCAAGGGAAGACAACACACGAGTCTCCTGCGGGGAGCCCACGTGGGGGTATCCCCAGCTTTACAAGACACCCCTTGGCCCCGGGACAAGGTTAGGGCAGTCGCAGAGCTCTCCTTAACTCCCTGCCTGCCTTTGAGATGGAGGAGATTGCCCGAGCTGGCAGCAAAGTCCCAGTAAAGGGTGGGCTGTGGAGCACAGGACCCTTCTGAAGAGGGTGAGGGAGGAAGAGAAAAAGAAAAAGGGGCCACCTCTTCCTCCCATGATCCTGATGGAGCAAAACCTACTCAGGCGGGAGAGGAGGCCACTCCACATCCAGGCAACTTCCAAGGGCACTGGGGTGTTTTGAAGGAGCTCTCACTCACCAGGAATCCTCTGTCTCTTCTGCTGAGCAGAGAGGACTATCCCGTGCTTGGCACCGAGGAACTGCTCTCAGTGCCCACACTTCACATTAGGGCTGTCACAGCTTGACTCTTACCATGCACCAGAGCATCACCCTCTTGCACCTTTTGGCCTTTGCCACCAAGGACAGCTCTGGCTTCAGGTTACTGGCTTTTATCCCCTGCAAACCCTCCCAATAGATGCCTCTCTAGATACATATATAGATATAGATTTACATATGCAAGTACCTATATCTATATACATATATTTATTTTATACGTATATATTTTTCATTTATGCTTTTAATGAAGTGCTGTGCTTTGAACTGCTGCCTTCCTCCACAGGGATCCGCTCCTGTGTGCGCCTTTCGGTCCAAGGAAAGGGCGCCGGGGCCCAGGTGAGCGGCACGAGTTGCTGGGAGTGCGCGGATGTGCCGGGCCACAACGCTGCCACGTCGGCCCTGCTGGAACGCCGCATCCTTCACCACAGTGCCGCCCCAACCCTTTTGCTACTGCGGGTTCTTCAGGATGCGCCCATGTCGGAAGTCGTAGACGTGGCGGCAGAGGAAAACCAGCTCGGGGTCAGTGTCCTCGGGCACCTTGCGGTGCAGAGGCGTGGAGTACTCCTCTGAGGGAGGAACCATTACGGTTTTCCTGCCCGGGATCCCTTCGACGCGACGCTTTGCCAAGGCACAAAATCTGCAAGGCAAGTGGAAGAGAAAAGTTGGCCCAGATTCCATCTCTTACCACGCAGCTTTCCCTGTTCATGCCCGTATGTCTTGCTGCAAGACACGGCAACAGCTGACCAAGGATATGAAGGGTAAGAGAAGGGAAAAGGGGAAGAGCATGGAAGAAAATAAATATTTGCTCAGGAGGAGGAGTGTGTAGTAACTATTATTTATCCCACTGTGGCTCTTAAGGAGATTCCTGCAATTAAGCCATGCTCTTTTTACCACCTCAGCCTTGTTTTGGTTAACTGGCCCCCCAAAAAGGCATCCACATGAGGCCATCGCGGAGGTGGCCACACTGGTGACTGGAGCTGGCGAGGTCACATCACACACACTCCTAGCTATCACGGCATTTAGATGCAGCCTGGCATTTTCCATTTAGGAGTCAGGCAGCTGTTAGAGGAGAACCTGGACAGAGCTTGTGGAGTCTCCTTCTCTGGAAGCCTCCCAAACCCGCCTGGATGCTGCCCTGTGCCCCGTGCTCTGGGTGTCCCTGCTTGAGTGGGACCAGATGATGCCTAGAGATCCCTTCCATCCTCAACTATTCCATGATTCTGTGCGCATGATTTCTGAGCAAACCACATTCCCACATGTAGGGAACAGCACCCAAACACTTCAACAGCAACCGGAGCAGCATGACACCAAAGTCAAGTGCAGAACAACTCAGGCCACCCCAAGAGTGAAAGAAACTAAAGTGGCCTGAGCACCAGGCCAGGAGACCCTCTACAGCGATAGCAAGAACAGTCTGCTAAAGCCTCCCGAGATCCTTGGCCAGCTTTCAGACAAGACCCTGCAGCAGAGACTAACACCAATTGCTGCTATTTTTGTGACCACTCAGAGCAGTCCAGCTCCACAGCCACCACTGACCACCTATAGATCTCTTATGGATAATTCTTCCCACACCAACTGTCCTGCCCGAACCTGAGGCTGGAAAAGCCAGGTACACTGTGGCAAGTTGAGCTACAAGGCCCTGAACCAGGGATAAACCCGTTGGGTGCTGAGCCCTTGAGCGATTTGCACGCATCAGGTAAGCACAGCAAGAGGGCAGCAGCAGCTTCCTGCTGGCAACTGCATTAGTACTTAGAGGATTAACAGCCAGAGCAAGGGAGAAAAAAAAAAAAAAAATCCCTGTTCTAGTTGGCTGTTTCCGCCAGGCACATCCGGCCACATTAGCAGACCTTTTACAGGCACCTCTGGATACAGCTGAGCTTTTGTGGCCATGGAATTTTGCAACCTGCCTTGGAAAGTCCTGCTGAAGGGCTGAAAAGTCAAGCAGCATCCAGCAAAACCAAAGATATTTAAGGGGGCATTTTCCATTTTAATAAGCATCCCCAATTTTCATTCTGCCACACACGCCCATCCACCCAAGGATGCCAGGTGTGTGAATACGGACAGTCTGATATTTTCCCTCCTCAAGTTAACTCAAACACACAGGTTTAACTGCAGATACTTTAGCTACCACTCTGAGCAATGTTGCTGCCCAAACATCCAAACATGTGCATGCAACCAGCAGTGTCTAGTGGCAGTGCTGATGGCAGCACCTCAGCAGGCACTTTAGCTAGCTACAGCTTCCCATAAGGGCTGGACGTACAGAAGGACTTCCAGCCTTGTTCAGTTTTTCTGTTTCTGCTGAGGTAGCTCCAGCATGACGAGTCCTCTAGCAGTGTCCATGTACTGTGGTACCACAGACACGCATTTATTAAACCCCTAAAAGCACCTATGGAACACATAATAAAGCCTGAATGCAAAAAGCACTCCTGGATTTGAGTAACAAATGTCCAATCCCACCGACTCCAAGCAGGACACAGAGCCTGAAGGTCAGGTACCATTCTGCTGTGTGACGACCAGCAATGAAGGGAGTGACAAAAGCTGGAGAGGGACAGGCCTGGGCAGCAGCAAGTTAAGAGCTCCACCTACCTGCAGTACTCTGCAAAGGTCAGCACGTAGCACTTCTCTTCTATGCACGCAACACTGTTTTCATCCTGATGCCGGGACGCAAAGATTTCATTCTGCAAAAGAAGGCAGAGAGGTCAACCAGGTGGCCAGGAGCTTCTCAGCAGGCAGGAGGCAGGTCTACCCCTTCTCCCGCTGTCTCAGAAGGGAAGCTGTTGAAGCCCACGTGTGTCAGACCCTCTTTAAAGCTGGTTCCACACGACCCAGACACCTTCCAGGTACAGCTCATGACTTATTTGCAGCATGATTTTGCCCAGAAAAACTTGGCAGTCCGGCAGAGGCCCAGGAAAGAAGCAAGCAAGAAGCCCCAGCAAGAGGTGCTTCTGCTCTAGCATATCCTAAAAAAAAAAAAAAAAATCTGACTTTGCAAATAGGCTCCACATGCAACAAGCTTCCCAAGGTGCCTCCGGAAAGGCCAGTGCGCAATGCTCCTGCAGGCAGGAGCTGGGAGCTCCCTCTGCCCGCACATTCATCCAGGGAATTCCTCCCAGGGATCCTCTTCATTCCTTTCCCTTCCCCTGTGCTGCTAAACTCTTCCAGTTCATTTCTACAGCATGGAAGCAGCAACAACCTCTCATCCCAAAGTAATTTAGGCAGGAGTGGTTTGATATGGTACAGTCCAGAAGGAGCCAAGTGAAGGAATTTCAGGCCTGGCTACAGGAGCAGCGAGCACCTCTGCATGTGGAGATAAGCTGCACAAGGCTGAAAGCACTGCCTGCAGGCTCTGCTCCTGCTTACAGCCCCAAGGAAGCAGGCAGGAAGACTGAAACTCGGGGTCACAGTTTGGGGACAGGCTCAGCCACAGAAACCGAGAACACCACGCCTGGATTCTGCGCATTAGAGGTTTTGGTCTACTCCTCAAGTCAAGATTATCTGAGTCACCTTTGGCAAGCCCAGCCCCGGCCTCACAGCCTTTCATTTGAAGTCTTGTGCAATTAAGCAGGTGTGCAAAAGCCCAGCTTAGTTTCTCGCAGCCAGACCTCTGGCTCACTCTACACTAAAAGGCAACTGAAGTGGACCCAGAAATCTTCACAAGGTGCCACATTTGGTTTTGGAAACTGATCCGTGGCCTGCAAGTCAATTAGGTGCAACTCACAAGCTGCTCCCAGTCCTACTCTTCCATCCCCTCCACACATGTATTTTTTTTTTTTTAAGTAAAAAAAGCACCAAGGACTTTTCCTGGATTATAAACAGCTGTAAATTCTTTGCTTCTTGTTTAGAAACAGCTTGTTCTGTCATCCAGCACAAGTACAAGCAAAGCAAGGCGTGAAGGCAAAATGATTCACACTTCTATTTTCCCCCCCACACTTTTTTAAAGGGAACTCTATTATACTGGCCCAGCATCCTCAGTCAGATTTTAATTCTCATCACAAATCTATATGCAGGGAGAAGGAGGCATTCACAGTTCTGTACCCAGACAGGCATTTCTGTGGTTTAAGTAGGAAGCCTGGGGGATTTTTACAGTAAGAAAAGGCAGTACAAGGCAGATCTGCTCCAACACCCCACACAACACAGACTGCAGAACTGCAACTGGGCATTTTTCCATCAAGCCCCATGTTTCTGGATGAATGAGGATACTTTTCTTTTTGGCAGGAGTGCTCACCTGGTGCATACTGGGGTTGCGGCCTCCCTGAGTGTGCTCCGGTCTATAATACCACAGGAGGCTCATCATCAGCTCCCCTGCAAGAGGATTTGTTGAAACACATCAAGACTGGGAGTTTCCCACCAGCATTCACCCTCACCCTCCTGTTTTAGTCCTTTCTCTTCCACAGTTCTTGTACAAAGGCAGCCGGGCCACAGCATTTGATGCTGCACGAAGTTCTGCCACATTTCTGTGATGCCCCTACCACGTAAACTAAGCCCTCCAAAGACCCCGAGTCTGAACAGCAATGACAAATAAGCAACATGCACCCCCTCCCATGACTGCCACGTGGAAAAGTACCCATCCCAGACGCATTTGGGAACGACATTCCCTGCAGCTGCAGAGGAATTCCCTGGAGCTGCAGAGCACCCCAGCAGGCAGCAGCTCCCCACACATCTGCCACCCTGCAATAATATAATAAAGGAGGCAGCTGCCAAGATGTGGGGCTGGCAGGCAACACGTGGACACATCTCTGCCACGAGATCCATCTTGCCCCTTGTTTCCAGCCGTTGAGCAGAGGCAAAGCCACCCTCCTGAAGTGCAGTACCTGTTTTGGGGTCTTCCCACAAGGCCGAGATCTTCGCAACATATGGCATAGATTTCTTCCGGGGGCCTGATTTCAGAAGGACTGTATCTCGTACCCGGATAATCTCCCCATCTCTCTCCACAGCCTGATAGCTCTTGCGAACAGCCGGCTCGGGCTCATTCTATAGCATTGGCACAAGCAAAAATAATAATAAATTAAGAATAATCAGCACAAGCAAAGAGATGAAATGTTAGGTAATTGTTTACTAGCCCAACCAAAGGCTCCTTTTTTTCCTCCTGAGAATTAAAAGCTTGATTAAGCTACCAAAACTAAGTGCTTGCACCCCAAGGGAGCTCTGAGAGAACAAGGCAGCCTAAGACCACTCACGACAACTCTGTGCCCGGTGGGCCAGTTTGTAAAAAGAAAGCTCAGGCACAACTGTTCGCCTGGGAATGATACATATCTCAAAGCTTTCTCATGGATGGGAGGGGCTGTGGGGAATAAAGACTTCTCTGCAACAAGGCGACTAACAAGAAGAACAAATCACTTTTTGGACCACAATTTGGGGGGACTTTCTTGGCCGTTGGTCCAAGAAGTGATTTCAGAGCACCTGAGCACGATGGGCTCAGACAGATCCCTGCAGCCCCAAGGGGCAGAAACCCCAAGCCGTTTTCTGGTTGCTGATCCCCATTGCTTGAGGGGATAGCAGTGTTGCCAAGTGTCACTGAAGGCTGGAGCTATGGCTCTCTAGTGAGATACAGACAGCACAGATGAGTGTGAACACAGCTCAATGCCTGGTTCTCTCCCACCTTTCTGGACAGCAGAGATGGGTACTAGGGGACATACAGTTGGGAGCAACTCAGTCTGTGCTGTCCTTGGGAGATAATTGCTGGGGCTACAGACACCATCAGTGAGAAGAACAAGGCTTCAGGAGCTACCTTTAGAAAAGTGCTGTTCAAGCAAGCCTAGAACTCAGCTTGTGTTCTCCAAAAGCCGTGCCCTAGCCCAGGGGGAAGTGGCCGCTGAAGTATGATCTCTCCCTAGACTGGCCTTGCACACAGCCCTCGGGAACGCCAAAGCCAGAGGTGCCCATCACCGGGGCATGCTGTCTCATCCTGGGACAGGAGCAGCAGGTTCTCCCTCCTTGCTAAATGCACGGTAATAACAGGGCATGGAGAATAAACGAGGCCAGCAGCTCCGTCTCTGAGCCCAGCCAAAAGGCGCTACGCACTGCCCCCATCAGCAGCATGCCCAGGAGCTCCTCGGGGGCACTCTAGGACCCCTTCCCCCTTGAAGGGGCACCAAGTGGCAGAGGTCAGTCAGTACGAAGTCCTCCGAATGTGCAGCTCTCCCGAATCTCCCCAGGGTGACCTCCACTTAGTCCCCTGAGGGTGCTCCTACGGGTTAAGGCCGCATGCAGAAAAAAGGGATTTGCCCAGCACTCACCACCACGTAGACAGCCTTCTCGCAGGCTGTGCCCACGGGCATCCAGCCGTTGGTGGCTCTGCGCCGGCTAATGCGCTGCTGCTTCGGGTGGCAATGGCCCCCGGCTGCCTTGCTCTCCGGCGCGTGGAGGCAGCCCGGGCTGTTCCGGAGGCCGGATTTGGAGCCACTAGGCGGCTTGGAGCTCTGCGGACATTCCCGGGCCATGGTCTGGGGGTCAGAATTGGGCGTCTGCAGGTGAGGAACGGGCTCGGCGGCGGGTGGCACGCTGGGCACGGGGCATCCTGAGAGCGGGTGGGCAGGCGACGCGGGGTGCCCTGCCACAGGGATCGTGAGGTTCAGCTGGTCCAGAGACTTGCAGCCTTCTGGCGGAGGGAAGGAGAGAGACACCATCACACCCATAGTGCAAAGCTCTCAACACTGACCGCGTCCCTTTTCCCCCCCTGGAATCCTCTTTACCGCCTCACAGGGGTTAACAACCTTCACATTCATGTTTGCTGCGGACTTTGGGCTCTAAAAGTAGAGCCCATGATGCTCCAATACAACACCGCGCTGCAACAGGCCGATCCAAACCTCCTCCAAGCAAATCCAGCCAGGAATAGGTTGGAATACACCAGTGTCCACAGCCGTTCCAGCTCGGCAACACGCCTGAGAGCAGGGAAAGGCATGTGAAAACAACGGGAAGGGATCAAACACGGGACAAAATCCATAAGCTGCTGCATGCCACGGCCATCAGCAAAACTCGATCTTCAAAGCAGACGGGAAGGACTTGCCTTGGGGCTCCCTCTGCTTCCAAAGTCACCTTTTCCTTCACCAAAAAAACTCACCTTGGGGAAGGCTCAGGGCCGCACACGTATCCCAGACTGGCTCCCAAGCATAAAGCCCAGTTAATATTCTAGGAGGCCTCTGAGTAGGCTGTAATTTGCAGAGGAAAAATATAAAACAAAACAAAACAAAAACGTCTAACCTACTGTAATGTTGCAAGTTTTTGAATAGAAGCTGCTTGGGGCACTGCACTGAAGACAGCCAGGCATGAACACATGACTGCACTAGCTGCCTTGTGAGCTGCTCTTTAGTTATGAAGAGCACGAAAGGCACAAGGAGATGCTCTTCAGGCCACACGAAGCCATGCCGTGACTGCACAGACAGGCAGGGGAAACCCCAACAAAAATTAGAGAATTTCACTTCAAACGCTCCCAAGTATCCACAGCTTCCTTGTATGGGAGCTGGCAAAGCTTCGCTCAAGCCGAGCACTTGAGCAAAGCCTCGTCCACCTACCTGGAAGCAGGTTTGAAACGTCAAGTCACGTTCCCTTTTCCCTCATTCCCACGTGATCGAAAAACCCACATTTGCAACCCGCTTTTAACAGCGGTGGCCTCGTGCATAGTCCGCACTGCCCGCAAGCGGCAGCGCTGTCCACCTTGCGGGCTAGGGACAGAGGAGAGCCGGGCAAGGAGCCACAGAGCCCCGTTACCTGCCTTCCTTCCAAGGTCTCTTGCCCAGATGCCGCCAAGGGCAAAGACGGGGCCACCCCTCGCTCAACACGTGGGCGGCGACCAAGACGTGCGAGTATCTACCTAAAGAGAGGCCGCACACTCCCACCAGGACCTCTAAGGAATCTCACTGGGACCTCTAAATGCTTCTGAGGCCACACTGTCCGCACGGTTCATGCCAGCTCCGAGAGGAGGTTTCGGGTACCAGAGGAGCCGCTGGGCCAGCTGTGACTTAGACCCTCCTTCACTCTGCAGGAGAGTGGCAGTGCTTTACAGAGCGTCTCCGAGGCAAAAATCTGCTCGTTTTTACACACATCAAAGCTGAGGGATTAGCTTGGGCTTCACAAGTCATGAGTCACCTTTCTGCTGCCCCAAGCCTCCCGCTGGCTCCAGGTATTCCCCACCAATCACACCCTGCAGCGGGAGGGAAAAAACTCTCAGGGTTAAACATGGTGGGGAAAAATGCAGATTCCTTCCAATCCCAAGCTCAGCTGAATCACCCAGGTTCCAGGAGGGATTCAGAGGGATTTTTCCTCCCGGTCAATGCACCACCTCCATCAGCGTCTCTGTGCCTTACCTGCTGCAAAAGGCATTTTGTAGGGGTAGCCATTGCGGCCCGCGTGCATACTGCCCAGCCTGCCCTCCGGCACATGCACCACTCCGCAGACACCGTAGCTGCCGAGCGCGGGCCCTTCTCCACAGCAGTATGGGGAGCTACACCAGTGGAGCGGCTGGAAAGGAGCACCTGAGGGCAAGGAGCCCGGGGCCACCAGGAGCCCTTCGCAGGCAGCTGGCTGTGTCAGCTCGTCCTTGGGGTAAACCGAGCAGTGGGAGTAGCCACTGTATCCGCTTTGGCCATAATAAACGTAGAACCCGTTCAACGGGGTCACATCTGAGGACTCGTAGAGGCATCCGCAGTCCACGTGATTCCCTGGCACAGGCAAGGGAGGGAACTGCTGCACTGGGAAGGAAGGTTGGTGAAATTCCTGCTTGGGGGTGGGCGACTTCTCTCCAGGTCTTCCGTACTCCGGTTTCATGGAAGCTTGGCCACCCATGAGCAAAGGCAGTCTGTGGTAGAAGCCTTCCGTGTTGGCATAGGAGCTGGACAGCGATTCGTACTGCAGAGGCTCCGTCGTCCCGTACAGCCTGGAGACATCTCGCCCGTCTGCCTTCCCAAAAGTACCTAGGGCAAGGCCCCGCCAGCCCTGCTGGCCCTCCAGTTTTGAGCTAGACATCTCCTTCTTGGATTTGACGCAGTTCTTCCTGGTGGCCTTGGCCCACTTGAGTGTCGACTTGGAGCAGTGGTTCTCCGGTTTGCCTTCGCCCTCCGATTTATTCCTCTGCTTCAGAGGCTGCTCCTTCTCATGGGTGAGCTTCAGGAAGGCCACAGCATTGAGGCTGGCCAGTCTCTTTGGGGTGGGATGGTAGGAGACGGCGCCATCCTCCTGCTTTGTCCCATCGAAGGCCTTGTCCAGCGCATGGTCACAGCCGCTGCATTTCTGCCGGGACTCGTTCCGGCTCTTCCCTTTCCCTGCCTTCCCAGCAGCCTTCTCCACCATGGGCCACTCGCCAGCTGCTTGGCAGTGCATGCCCTTCGCCACGCCATCCCCGTCAGCCTTGGCAGCATCCCTCCGAAAACGCCTGCCGGATAAGGGGCCGTCATCGCGCTCAAAGAGCGCATTGTTGACAGCCTCAGCATTGAGTGAGGCCAGCCTCCGCTTGCGGGGCGTTGTGGGGGCAGCCTCTGGCCCTCGCTCCACGCCCTGGTCTGCAGTGGAATTGCTCCTTCCTGCTCCCAGCGCTTGCTCAGAGAAGAAGGCAGGTCCCAAGTCCTCCATCCAGCCAGGCAGGTCCTTTCTCCGGCAGCTCCGGCTTTCCCTGGACAGCTTTCCGGCAACATCCTCGAGCCGGGTGAGGAGCACCTTGCAGGTCTTCTTGTCCACGGTGGGCAGGAGGCGCCTGCGTAGCGGGTATGTCTTGCGGACTTCCCGTGGGCTCCGTCCATTGCCTGTGGCCCCGGTGCAGCTCGGAGCTTCCCCATCTCTTCGCTCGCCACCCTTGGCCTCTGTCCTCTCCATCGTCGCGTAGCCCGTTGGTGGCGGCGGCGCCGGTGCTCGCCCAGTGGACCTGGTTGGATGGTTCAAGAGGAAAAGCTGCTGCTTCCGAGCATGAGTCATAGGATCAGCAGCCAACCCTAGAAGCGCACATACACACACACACACGCACACACACACACACACACACACACAAAAAAAAAGAAAGAAATTAATATCACTGGAAGGGACCCGTTTTCTTGCACCAGCTTGCACCCGTTTCTGTGCACCAGCTGCCAATTACAAAATATCTGCGGGAAGCTTTTTTCTACATACGGCGTGGGCCTTTTGGGTGACAGCCAGTCAGGTCACTTTAAGAGACAGGACTTCACAAGAAGCGGTTCAGTATTAAGTGACAGCACACGATAGTCATTAAAGGTAAGGCAGTGACAAAACACCAAGGAGCTGGGACAGCCAGGGCATGGCCAGAGAGCCCAAGGCCATTCCTACGTAGTCACGGTCACCTAAAGAAGCCTCATGGCCACTTCAAGAGAGAGAACTTAGGAACACAGGAAGTTCCATCTCCATGTGAAGAAGAACTTCTTTACTGTGAGGGTGACAGAGCCCTGGAACAGGTTGCCCAGGGAGGTTGTGGAGTCTCCTTCTCTGAAGGTCTTCCAAACCTGCCTGGATGCCACCCTGTGCCCCATGCTCTGCATGTCCTTGCTGGAGCAGGGGAGTTGGACTAGATGATCTTTAGAGGTCCCTTCCAACCTCAAACCTTCTGGGATTCTGTGAACTTACTAATGAGGAGCTTCCAAGCAAGCACAGCTGTAGCATCGGCAGCATCTGGACTGTCCCTTCAGCCACGTGCTGGCTTCCCAAGTCATCTACCCTCCCAAACCTGCCTCCCCATCTTGCTCTTTTCCTCCCCCATTCCCTTTTCAGCCGAAGGAGGATGGCACTTTGGCACTTTTGGCCTTCATATTCAGCAAGTGACCTGTAGAAGGGTTTAGGCCACGTGCTGGAGACATCAATACGTCCACTGGAAAAGCCATGTGCTTACTGGACACCAAGGAGAGACATACACCAAGGTGTAGGTGACACTAACCTATAAACCACTAAGAAAAAAAATCAGCAACTTGAGTTATGTCAGAATAGCTTCCAATTAAGCCTACACTTGAACATAGGAAACGACAACTGTCTGCACCATGTAGCAGCATTTATGCAACAGTTGGATTCCCTTTTCTCAGCCAAAAACCCTTGCTCTTCACATCAGCATCAGTTCCAGAGCGAGCCCAAGCACCTGCCGTAAGAGAGCCCAAGGAAACCCCACCATGGCCACCTCGGCTCCACAACAAATTTGTGGAGAGATAAAAGCCGCTTTGTGCATTTTGGTGTTAAGAGCCAAGCACACCCTTCACGGGGCAGCAGAGAAGACATCCTGCAGGATTGCTGCTGGATGCAGCTGGTATTTTAAACCTTCGGAGGTCTGGCTTCCCAGCAGGAGCACAGGTCAACCCGCCGCAATGCAAGCAAAGGAGCTGCAAAGACAGCTCTTATATTTGTGCTCCCGAAGGTTCCTGTGACAAGTTTGTTCACCAAGCAACGTCTCAGCCACGTTTTTCTCCCCAATCCACTCAACTCCTTGGCTTGGGAACCACAAGATCATCTTCCTAGACCCTAGCCCTCTAGAAAACCCGAAGCCCAAAGTCAAGAGAGTTCTCTTCACCTTCAAGTGCGCTCTGGTCTCAATTGCTCTGCATCAGGGCAGGAATATCAGCATCCATAAACTGATTTTGAAGTCTGCAAGAGCATTAGTTATGCCACAACATGTGGTTAGGAAACTTCAGTTCCTCCATAAAAAAATTTCCTGCCACAACCTGCGGACCAACTTGCAATTGCTGGAGCTTTATTCGTCCTACCAAGTCTCTCCTCTTTCCCCTGCCTTAATATTTTCTATGGGTTTGATTCCTCTCCCCTTTTCACCAGGGATAAAATAGCTGAATGGGCTTCTCCATAACCTCCGATTTCTGTCTCTTCCCCCCAGAAAAGACTTTGATTGGGATCTGCACAGGTCTAGCTTCCTGCTAGAACAGAACTACCCTGCAAAGGGCAAAGACAATCGCTGGGGCCTGCAACGCGTCTTCCTGCGGCCCAGATCCTGTTTTCCTCCCAAAGTCCATCCAAAGCTCCATCCTCCAGAGAAGCTGTTAATCCAGAGTTCATGACACTGCCAAAAAGGGGCTTGTTCTTCCATTTCCTCAAGCATTTGCCAGGGCCTCCTCAAAACCATGTGGGAATGTCTGGCATGAGCTGGTCCATGCTTCCTTGGCTTGAGAAAGGCAGGGAAAAGAGAGGCATTCAGGGCCATGCCAGCCCTTTTGCAGGCGAGAGAGGTTGCCTGGCACTGGCATGGAGCGTTGATCACTCCGCTCCCTGGTTCTAGGGAAAATAAGGCAGCTCTCCCGTGTGTTACAACCACAGCTCATTTTCAGAGTGTCCTCCAAAACTGCCTGACAAGAAAAAGTCCCAACTCGGAGCCACAAACCTTCACGTTGGGACTCCAAGAAGCAACACCAGGAGTTACTGCTGCCGAGAGAAAAGGGTAGAAACCACAATTGGTGCGTGCACGTATATATATAAAATATTAATATATGTATATAATACATATATAATATTACATATGTATTTTTAGCAGATTATGAATGGAAACTGTGTTAACGGAGGCACCACATGGTATCTCCCACTCCAACGAGCCGGCGGGCGCTGAACGCCACAGCGGGCAGTGCGATCCCCCACTCTGGATAACTTAGTCTGCATCACCATGAGTGCCAAGCAGGGGAGTGGAGCCGGAGCAGCATTCCTGCCATCTGGAAGAGCTTGCAGCTGGCACTGCATTGGCATCGGAGACAAGTCCCCCATGGAAAATGCCTGGATGCCTCGCATCGCCGTTCTAGAGCCGCTAAGAGAGGTTAAAGTGCTGGGGGTGATGTGCACGCGGGATCTGTTTTATACCCGCTCCTTAAGCTACGTTTATCGTCCCACCCAGGCACAAAAGCATTTACAAACCACCACTTGGGGGGAATTAAGAATAAGAAACGGCTACTCGGAGCCTGGAGCAGGTTCATTAAAGGATTTTCATGGTGAGCACAAGTGGCACCGAGGGCTGCTCCAGTTTCATTCCTCCCCGAAATCCCGGCCGAATGCAATCTGGCATCTATGAGATCAGTCCATTTAGACTTGGGCGCCTTCGGCAGGGGCATCCCGGGAGAGACGAGCGCCTGGGGAGCTGCCTTCCCACATCCCGAAGCAGCTGGGAACGCTGCACGGCTATGTGGTGGGACTCTTCTGTGCAGCTCCGGTTGCAGTTAGGGAAATGTCTTGGGTGCTTCCAACTGGATTTTCAGGAAGGCTCCTTAAAGCCAGGCTGCAGCTTAGAAATATCCAAGCGTATAAAGGGCCAGGGAGCAAAACAGAAATAAATAAAATCCTACAGGAACTGCCTTTATGTATTTTTTTTTCTTGCTAATGACAGCTCTGATACTTCAAAGGCTTCCTGCGCTTCCTCCAGTCCTGGCTTCATGCAGAACGTACGTGGGAAAGTGGGGAAAAATTCAAGGTTTCCAAGCCCTTGCCAAGCTGAGGAGTCAGTGGAATTGTCAATATTGGTGCTTGGGGCTCTGAAAAGGCAAAACACCCCGAGACACCCGGCCCCATGGAAGGTTCCCCAACATCTGCAGTGTCGGCCAGGCCGAAACACCGGAGGTTTAAGCCAAAGAGGACATGATGCTGGACAACAGCTGCAGGCAGCTCTGCCTGGGATCCCTAGCAGGCTGGTAGAAACCTCAGGATGGAAGCAGCAGATCCACATCCCGCTCTGGAGCGGCGACATGAGAACTGCCCAACTCGTTCCAGTGACCAAGGCAAACATTTAGCGGCTGTATTGACAGAAAAACACATGCACAGGAGCAATGAGAACCCCCCGACAGACATCTTTGTCAAACAAGTTACACGGAGGATCTCAGCCTGCACGCGGCCAGAGCTCGTGGTGAAGGAGAATCCTGCCCAAGAAGTAGGAAATTCTGCTTCCCAGTAGACGCCGAGCTCAGCTCTGGACGCCGAGCCTGCAGGCAGCTCCGTTCCTTTCAGCTCCACGCAAACCCTGCGGCACCTTCCCCCTTTCCTGGGACGCCCGGCGACCCCAGTAGGAAGGGAGGAGGAGGAGGAACGCATGATGCAAACCCAATCCCTACATGGGAAACTCTGGGAGGTGAAAGGAGACCCCTGCAGCACCATCCAAAGCCCCTTTCTCATCACCCTTCCCTTCCCAAGGATTGCAATCCCCCTCCAGCAACTCGGAATAAGCTGCATCATCAGTATTTCTATATCTATATTATATATGCACAGGTATCTCTATTCAAATACCGTGGGCAGGCGCGAACTGCCCGATTAACTCCAGCGGGTTCGAGGCAGCTGCCTCTTCCCCACGATCTCTGACACCGAAACCGTCACTGCCAGGGATTGTTCCTAATAACTACTGATCCCAACTGACAAGAGATCTCGCAACAGGTCCCAACTGACGTCCCTCAAGCCACGTTTAACCCCCTTTTCTCCTGCTACAAGCCCCCAAAAGTGCGAGTTTGACAACAAAATGCTGCAGACTCGCAGCCATGGGGCTCAAACTGCAGGATGGAAAGGGGGATTTCTCCCAGAAAGGCGCTACAGATTCCCCTTCGTTCCTGCTTCCTGAAAGGTCGCTGTCCATATGTCCTTGCTCCATGCAAAGTTTTCCTGGGATTCAGCACACACAAGCGATTAGCTAGATCCATGAGCAATAACTGGCTTTTCAGTCACATTATCCCTGCAAGTCATCCCTATCCTGGCTTAACTGGGCCGAAAGGCCAACCTGACTGCTGGAATTAGAATACATTTTCCAATTGGAACGATGAAAACAAAGACTTTGGGGAATAAAGAAAAGCTTCAATTCTGCTCATTTTTGTTAGCTTTCTCCAAGTGCTCTTCTACTCTCTCCTGCACAATGGGGCAAAAACCCATAAAAGCAAGAGGAGAGCCAATATCCTCCTGCTAACTATATATTTTACATTATATATGACACTGACATGGCTACATAGATTCTGATGCCACAAGTAATGACCAGGGACCAGGAACAGGAGCAAACAAACCCACTCTTAAACCAGACTTGAATTCCTGCTCCCTAATGACAACCTCCGGCTTCGCTCTCTACGGTCATGTCGGTCTCCGCTGGTTTTCCAGTGGGATAAACACTTCAACCAGGCGATTACTCCAAGGGAATAAATTCCAATGAAAAAAAGGGAGGAGGAAAATCCCTGTAGGAAGGGAGACCGACAGGCTCCGCGTGCAGGTTCTGCCCCAAACAGTGACAAGATGAAAGACCCCCAAGGCGTGACGGGGACAAAACGGCGGCGCGGACGGGGGTTTTTTAGAGTACGAAGGAACCACAAGCAGCTCTGCTCATCCCGGGAAAGGCCCCACGCCGGCTCCGGGCGACCTGACAGCCGAGTGGCCATGAGAGACACGGGTGCCGGAACGGGACACAAAAGGGGCCGCGGAACTGGGTGCCAATATGTCCTGGAGAGGATGCGAGCAGGGGGGAAAGGGCTGAAATAAACCGCGACTCGGGGGCGTTTCTGGGGTGTTTTGGGGCCCCAAAGCGGCCGCAGCGCCACCTGCGCTGACGCAGCGGGCCCCGCGCGGCGGGACGGCCGTTGGCCCCGTCGCCGCCGAAACGCCCCCTTCGCCGCGCTCTGCCGGGGCCGCCGCCGCTGTCAGCCCGGGGCCGCCGCCGCCCCTTTGTCCTGCGCCCCGCCCGCCCCGGCGCCGCCGCAGCGCAGGC
>JAVCKT010024388.1:0-15955 GCA_032273925.1 Rhynchotus rufescens | reverse complement strand
CCAGTCAGGTAAGTTAAAAGGCAAATATGAACCTGATACAAATGCCAGGGTCACAGCTGTAACAGGAGGCTTGCCTGAAAGGCTTTGCTCACTCTGTCAGTCGCATACTTCAGGACCGAAGGAGTTAGGTGAACCTGTAAAGCTAGATCACTAATGAGCCCTAGCCAAAAAACAGAATTTGCTTTCAGTATCGAGAATGTCAGAGTTGAGCCAACATAAACAAAGTCATGTAGACTAAAGTTTCTGTAACGGTTGAACACAAAACGAAATTAATCTTTGCTGACTTGCACCGATTTCTCTCTGAAACTGCTGACTTAACTCCTTTCTTTTGCTGTTCAAGTTAGTTAATGAAGCACAGAAAAATATATTGACTTAAATGGTTAAAATAAGAATAAAACATTTCAGTTTGATCAGTCAGAAATTCTGAACTTTGTTTTTAGCTCAAAAACTGAAGAAACCACTGTTCTTCATTATGGTACTTCCAGAATTGAAGAACACTAGACATGTAAAATCTCCAAACTAGAACCAAAGGTCTAAAGGCTTAGCTAATTTGGATTAAACCTTTTGGTATGTTAGATGAAGTACTCTGACGGAACAGCCTCAAGATTCGTTTTTTACTATTTAAACGTTCCAGATGGATAAGACTTTGTTCACTGGCTTCTAAGTCAGTGTCTGGCTGCTTTAAGTTGTCTGGGTTTTAGCAGCTCTCCGTTGCATCATGCCTGTTCCTTGCCTGGCAAGTGCACATTTTTGGGCTTCTGCTATGATGCAATGAAGCATTTAAGTAGCTTGGAGCTATTGTCAGTGACAGCAGCTATTTCCTCTGTTCTTGGGAACCACCTGTGATTTGGTGGGGGAAGTTGGTCTGTTTTTGGCTTCAGAATTGTCACAGTTTAGTGTCTCAGATTCATTACTGTCAGAATCCAGTAGCAGAAATGAATTAAGGTCCTATCCTGAGATATAATGTTTTCTTGGCACTGGTTGCAGTGCAGGTGTTTATGGTCATTCTCCTAGTATTACTGCTTGAAAAAAAAAATCCTTTTTCTTAGTTGTTGAAATGAGCAAATGATCCAAGATTAAGATCTCTTTCTCCTTTCCTTGACAGCTCTTCCAAACCATCTAGTGACCTTCTGGATCTTCAGCCAGATTTTGCATCTACTGGGCAGGCGGCTCCAGCCCCTGCTGCTGCTGCTGCTGGTGCTGCTGCTGCTGCTGGAGCAACTTCATGGGGAGGTAAAGAAATTCGCTGCCAGCCTCTCTTCTTGCAGTCCCTTCCTCCTCAGTTATCCCTGAAGAGAAACTGGCCACTTTCTGTACTGGCACAGGCTGTTCCCAGCTCCTGCTCCGGATTCTGCTGACCTGACAGTCAGGCATTCCTTGGCTGCACAAGGCTCTCCTTTCTCAAGGGATGTGCCTAATCGTATAAGCTGATTCTGAAGGCCAGGCTGCAAAGCTGAGGGGAGCAGGATTATGTGATTGAAAGTGAGCGGGAGGAGGAAGGCTGAAGGTGAACAGGTAGGGGGGAAGTCTTTGAGCAGGTGGGGAGGCAGAACATGGATTGATTACGTGCTTATTGGCAAGTGTGTCACAGGCTGTGACAGATCCCACCTTTTCCGTTCATAAAGCAAAGCAGACACATCCAGAGGGCAAGCTCTGTTTTGGAAAAATAAGTCCAAGAGGCTCTAAGCCAGGCAGTGTACACTGTTATACTCAGCATGCTGATCTGAGTTAGTTGTTCCAGACAGCATTGGTTGTGAATGATTTGGCCAACCATTCCTTTTTTTCGATTTTGTCCTCGTGAAGAAGAGAAATTACACCATGAAATGATTGCTTAGCTTGCATAGTAAACCCACTGTGCTGAAAGTGCAGAGATCTTCCCTGTGTGGCAGCTTGATGAAATCATCCTGCTTCTTATGGCAGGACTGCCACACTGAGACGTGACGACTCCATTACTGAATGCTAATACTTGATGCAAGTAACATCTGCATCCCCTCTTTCTGTTCCTAGTTCATTAGGAACTGTTTCAGTTTTAGTTCATTAAAGCTGAGAGTGTCTCAGTCTTTCAGGATTGTGAAAGTGTAACAATTGCTGTAGCATACATCAACTTTTGCATACCCATATTTAGCCTGTTGAATTGAGGTTTTTTTTAGTGGAACTATCAGTTTTATTAACCAAATTGAATTCTCCTCCAGAAAGCAGAACCAAAACATCTGTCTCCTAGGGTAACTCCGACTAATCATTTTGCAGTTTTGATTGCATCCTGTTTGAGCTTTCTGAGACGTTTTGCTTTAGCAGTAGGTAGGTACGTTGTTGTTCTGCTCCCTCGTTCTCAAGGATCGGAGCACAAGGCATCCTGAGATGGGTCCTGAGACTCGGGCTTCTCAGCTGCCTTTTCCTTACTTAGTTGCTCATTCATGTAGACTATCATTAGAATCTTAGAATATTGATTGTCATTGTAAATTAGGTGTTTTAGAAGAGAAACCGTGTATTTTTTCAAATTACTGAAAACTTCTTACAATCACCTAGTCATGCCCTTACTCTTATTACTCCACAGTGGAAAAAGGTGGCTAGGATTTTCCTTTGGCCAGGGCTATTACCACCTCATCAGGCATTGCTGAGTCTTACCTTTAAGATTAGCATTTTGTTATCATAGTAAGCTTCAAAATTTTTCAGCTTTGCAGTTAGCAGGAGTCCAGGTATAATAAACTGCCACTGCATGAAAATACTACTTTTTTTTTTAACTCCTCTAGTTCAGCAGTTAACACAGTAGTTAACACAGTGTTAGATGTGCATAAATTGAGAACTGTAATGGCCTTGTTGTAAAAATACTGAAACTTCCACTTGCTTTGCATCGAGTCATGAGAAACCCTGCAACCTGTGTGAAGTTCCTCTATTTAACCTACGTCTGCAGGATGAAGCTGGTAGTTGTTCTGAACTGTGTATTGTCATAGGTACCATGGAGCCTTTTGCAAAGCACCAGCTTCAAGCCATTCCTTTTCTGTGTCCTCGGAGTTTTCTCTTCTCATTAGGCTCTTGTAATCCAGCAGACGGGTAGCAGTAGGGAAGAACAGTGCCTCGAGGTCATACATCTTCCTGGGTTGAGAGCCACGTGAGAAAGCCAAAAAAATCCCTCTGAAAGCTTCAGAAAGAACTTTAGGGAAACAAAATTCTTGTTTTGCAGTTTTTAACAGCGCCATTAATTTGAATTTTTAGGCAGAATTGCAGGAGGGAGCATGGCTCAATGGAGAATACTGTGATTTGGGGAGAAGAAAAATGAGGAGGAAAGTGTGTAGAGAAATCTTCCTGCAAAAATGTTCTTGAATCCTTGTGGAGGCAGAAGGATCTTTCAAGCCTAAAGGAAAAAGTTGTCTGGCAGATGCCTACCCAAGCATGGAGAGTTGGGTGGAACTGCTCTTAATCTTTCATGGCTGCAGAGAAATTTTCAGTGTAAATCTTCACAAACTGGTGTCTTCTGTTCAATCACTGATGATTAAGTAAAGGCCTTAAGTGTTGTAGTTGAAGTGTTCAGTGTGTGGCCTACGTGGGATTCACACAGAGCTGTTGTGTGAGCTGAGTGACACGATTCCAAGGCTGCTCTCTGTCATCCGTGGGAAGGGACAGCTGCTCTAAGCTCTGACCCTCCAACAGGAAGGTGAATTGACTTGATTTTTTGTACTGAACTGCCTTTTGCCGTGCCTGAGAACGTGGGCTTGCTATTAGTATTCTTTCTTTAGTATTACTATACAATAAAGCATTGATTTTAGTCCTTCCCATATTAACAGTGGCTGTAGACTGCCATGCTCAATAACTGTAATGTCACTGTGTCGTGATCTAGGACAAAACTGGAAACAGCAGCACATCTGAGGATAAGCTGGTGAGAGGCAGAAGTTTGCCAAGAGTTGTGTATTTTCAGTCTAGCTGTGAGTCTTGCACCTGGTGTGCAGTAATGAGATACCAGAGTGCTGCATTTTTAATCATGCTCTTTCAGAATGGTGTTTTGACTTACCTGAGCCCATGCAGTGAGTCTCAAGTAGACCTGCCTTTGGGAACCGATTACTAAGGTACCTGTATGTGTTCTGTGGTGCCTTTCTAACCAGTGTGGATGGAAGATAGAGACACATGCATGAATGTTAAGTGGAAGATAGACACATTCATGAAGGTTAAGTGTGCTTGCTCAGAGCATTTTGCTTCCCAGATGCTGACGTATCTAGACACTGAGCTTGCTGTTCAATGTGATGGTGAAGAACCCATAGTCCCCAATGAATCTCGGAGCAACCTTGAGCTCTGGTTGGTGTGCTGATGAGTAAATAGGTAGCTGTTCTGCTCAAACTGCTTTCCCTGCAGTATAAAATGGGAAATAGGCCAAGTTTTTTGCAGCCTGGAAAGGGTTGTGTGCTACCTTAGCTAAAGATGGTTCTAAAAATATATTCAAGCATTTAATGTAAATAGCTGTGCTGCTGGAGGCATGTGCAAAGGGCGAAATGCAGTGAAACTGAAGATGATGCCTGTTGGCAACGCGTGCCTCCGGCCCCCCCATACTGATTTGCATCCTGTTGTAGGGTGAATATTCCTCACTGGATGATGTCCACAGTGTCACTGAGGGTAAGGCAAGGCTGGAATGCCCTCTAGGCCACCTGCAGCACTCTGCAGTGGAAAAACGTGACGTTCTGTGGTTGTAGGCCCTAGACTCAGAGTGTCAAGTAACAGAACAGCCACGTATCATTCTGAATGGGCTGCAGGTCTTTGAAACGGCCCTGAGGTACCAAGTGTGAGTTCTTGTGAGCCTGGCAGGATGCTGTGTGGTGTAGCGAGGTGCGTGGTGCGTCGAGGCCTGTCTGCAGAAAGGTGCTGGTAGTGCTGCAGCCTTCCCCAGGAGACGGATCCTTCATCCATAGAGATGGATTAGTTACAGGTGTGAACAGGAGTGTGTAAGTGCAGTGGTTTTTAAAAACTGCTCATGATGTACAGCCTGAGGTATTCAGTGCCCCGGGATCCTGCCTTCCGTGAGAGCACACCAGCTGTGCAGGCAAGGGGAGGCCGAGGATTTCGAGGGAAGGACCTGAGCGTTTCTGCCAGTCTAATAACTACCCAGAGCCTAAATGACTACCCAGAGCCTAAAATACAATGTTGGCTTCCTCAGAGAGGGTAGTAATAATTATTTCAATGTAATAATTTAGTAAACACTGTAGAGAGAGCGGCAGAACTTCCATGGTTTTGGAGCTTGATCTGCCTGGTCTTGGAGGCAGCAGCCTGCAGAGGAGCTGCCATGAAAGCTGCTTGCTGCCTCCAGACGCACTTGAACTGAGGCTAAACTCAGTTCCAGAAGCAGTTGAACTGGGCTAGAGAGACCTGCTGAAGTTGTCCAGCACTCACAGTCTTCACTTAGTCTTCATAGTGTTAAATAGGTTGCACCTTCCGACTGCTTTTACTCGCTTTCAGGATAACTTTGTCTGCTTTCTCACTCCTAACTTTATTCTAGAAAATACTTGCAACCAAACAGAATTATCTTGAAATTTGCCTTGCTGTCTGCATACATTTTGCTAATAGCATGATGCGGTCTTGAGTAATTGCTCACTGATTTGAGTTAATGTCAATTACTTCTGTGTGTTTGCTGTATGTATGTGTGACAACCGGGTTTCATTGGGGCTTGTTCTTCTTATGTAAGTGTTTAATTTGTGCTAGTCTTGAATCTTTGTGTAGTTAGAGCAGTCCAAGCAAATCACAAATTTTCAGTGTTCTTAGCTATTTTAAAATTTTAAGATAGTCTATTTGCTTCTTGTGGAACACTCCATTACTTAAATAGATGCAGGTTCTGGGAGAGGGGAAAAATGAGGACTAGTGTGCAAGTGAACTGGGCTTTCCAAAGAAAAGGCTCTTGGCTTTACCCTGGGGCAGTGAAAGGCACGAGACCTTCCCATCAGTGCTTGGTCGTGACTGATACTTGGTCATGGGTATTGTATTTAGAAATAGGAATGAAGTCCAGCTGCACAGAACAGAAATGCTGAATACTACAAATGTTGGAACATCTTGCTGATTAGAGAGCAAATGCATAGGACTTGTGCCCTGGTCCTGATTTGAATAGAGTTATTAAGCAGCATGAGCTTTGTTATGTGGAAATAACTGTTTGACTATTGGAAAATTAAATGCAGACATTGTGTTTAATCCAGATGTGTCACTTAGAGAATGAATGTGTGGCTAATGAACACCACCTGCATGGCTGCTCCACTAACTGCTCTGTTTCTTTTACACTGCTGTCATTTTAATGGACAATCACTAGACCTCTTGGGAGAGGGTGAGTAACATTTTTCATTTCGAAGACTATTGAAAGTTAAGACTCCGTATTAAGTATTAATATTCTTGGAGTTGAATGCAAGTGGTCTGACTCCCTCTTCCCCTTACTTTTCCTGTTTGATCTTCGTTGTATGGTTGCATATAGATAACCTGGCTGCGCTTTCCGGTGTTACCTCTGAGCCACAGATTTCAGATCCATTTGCCTCCGAGCCTAGTGCAACTACTGCTGCAACTACTGATACTGCAACCACTTCAGCTCCTGCTACAACTACAACTATTACTGCTACCACTGCTGAAGTGGATCTCTTTGGAGGTTAGTCTGGTTGCTCGAATAATCTAATCCATCTCATATGGTTGATGAAGCAATATTGAGATCCATTGTTGTAATAAGGCTTCTAGTCTTGATCAAGCAAAGACACCTAGGTGTTGGGTACTTTATGGAGCAGGAAATGTAAACTGACCAACTAGCTTTTTGTTTGCTGTGTTATTAACTAATAGGCTGCTCTGCATATACAGTGTTTTACCTCTGCATATATCCAAGTATAGGAAATGGAAGGCTGTGTACACCTCAGCCTGAGGTACGTTCTAATAAACAGCTAACTAAGAAGATCAGTTTTCAGGTGCACACAGGGTTAAGCAGGTATTTATTCTGTACATATTATTTAGTGACACTAGGCTGTACTGGAATTTCTGGGGAAAAGCAATGGTGCTTTCCTAGTTGCTGCACTAGAGAGGATGGGCATGGCAGCTCCTTGCCCATTTCTTACCTATCACCCTTCTATCACCCTATCACAGCTCTGTTGTGTTTCTCTGGATCTTTCCTTGAAATTCATTATGGAGCCACCTGCAATTACTGTATTTCAGGATTCAGCATTCTGCAGGATTCCTACAGTAAATCAAAATTACAATGAACTTGGACTGGATGCCAACTGTACAACTAACGTAGAGGCCTCATTGTATTACTTTTTTTCTTATATGTGCTCTTTCCATCTCTAACGCTAGTTGCTAAACTCTTGGTAAGAATAAAGCCTCTCGTGTCTGTTGCCAGCTTTCTTTTCATTCCATGGGAGTAAAAGGCTTCTCAACAGCAAGTCAGAAATGCCTCTGTGTCTTTTCAACATGATACCAGCCCAGCTTGATGGGAAAACCTTTTGATTTATGAACTAGCATATTTTACTTCACATTTAGGATTAGCTAACTGCTCTGTTTAACTAATTGTCTTTGAAGCTTGTTCCAAGTGTGACCATGAATGTTGATGTCAAGATTTAGTAATAATGTGTTGGCTGCCAAAATGGAGTTCCACAACGTTGCTGTATGTTCCCCACAATGTTCCTGTGTGTACAGGAAATCTTGAGTATAGCTCCAGAACAAGAGAAAAGATAGACTCCTAAGCTGTGTTCCTCAACTCATGTTTCTGACCTAGGCATCTGTGGGTAGAAATGTTTTGTTTTGAGCAAACATAGGGTGATTTTCTATATGAAGGCCAGCCCTGTAGAGGGAAAAAGCAGCACAAATTACTGCATGCATTGTGTATTTGGAAGTATTTGAATGCAAAACTCTTCAGTCCAATTCTCTGTTGAATTTCTTCCAAGTGGTCTGCCAGTGCCTGGTATGCAAATAATACACTGACTTTGGCCTGTTTATGATATTTTACATGGACAACTGCCATCCAGTTTTGTTATTGAACCCTGTTACATGAAAAATAGGTTTATATTTCAAGTGGCTTATTAGCAGGCCTTTCTTTTGCTTTTAACTCATTTCAGTTCTATTGGACAAGGATAATTGTCTTCCATCCCTTCTGCTGAAGTTTCGATGCATGTCCTGTTGAGCTTTCTAGATGAACTGGCACAAACTTGTTTTAAAATGGTCATTTTCATTTTAAAATTGAGACTCCAATTAAAGCATGCTAAGCTTTTCTCCTATGCTGGTTTAACAGTGCAATTGCATCATTCCTCCCTACAGAAATTTTGAACTTGCTGTCTTTGAAGCAGTAGAAAAGCGCTTTATGAATGCCTTAAACCATGTCATTGTGATTGCACAGTCTCTCTGTGGAGAAAATGCCTACTTGTGAAGGCTGGTCCAAATGGTACCATCCATTAGGACTATTTCATGGAATTAAGAGCTACACATGGTGGTTAAATCTGGGAATAATGCTGTAAAAATTCAGACCTTGCAGTTCAAGCGTATCACCTAGGAAGAGGAAACCAAAACGGAGCCAAAGCAAACCCAAGACGTGATTACAGTTTCCCTCTCTGAATTGGCTGGGCTGGTTGGCCTTGAGGATGTTTCTTTCTCAGAGAAACAGAAATAAACTAGGTTGGCTGACCAGTCTTTAAGGTCAGTGTTCTAGTTCTGTCAGAAGCAAGCCAAGTAAATATAACTTCTGTATTAGGCTTTCTGGCTTCAGAAATATCCTATTTGAGTGCTGTTAAGAGATAAAGAAGTTGCCTTCCTCAAATATCGGGCAGCTTAACAGCTGGAAATGGTAGGAATAGATCTCTGCCACCGTAACTGCACTGCTGTGTGCCAGAGCCCTTTGCCCAGTGCTTTGCAAACCTAACTCACAGTCACTGATTAATCATACAGGTATTAGAGGCTCTGAGCATGCAAGTCGAGTATCTTTATTAACACCAACTTAACGCCATTCCTCTGTCCTGCATTAATTGATTGTGGGTAGTACATGAGCGTGCTGCTCTGAACCCTTATACAATGAGAATTCTGCTGCTGAGCACAGCACTGAGCTTTCTGTGGCAGCCTCAGAAGTTCCTCCTTCAAACCCTACTTGAGCTTGCTTGGGTGGGCTGGGGGAGACGAAGCCCGTGCGCTGCATGACAGAGTAGCAACGTTCATGTTGTATAAGGGGACCTACCTGTGCAATTTAACTTGGTTCCTTTACTATATTTTTTCTTCTCTTTATCCTTTTTTTCCTTTTAATTTCTGTTCTTAAACTGCACCCAAGATGCCTTTGCAGCTTCTCCTGGGGAAGCCCCTGCAGCAACTGAAGGGGCAGCAGCACCAGCTACCCCAACCCCTGTAGCAGCAGCTCTTGATGCATGTTCAGGAAATGGTGGGTTTGATGTCATTAGATGGTCTCTTGTTTTGCTGGTTTATTTTGTTTGTTTGTTTGTTTTTAAACTACATGGCAGTGTGTTTTTCTGAAATTTTCTTAATAATGTGCCCAATTGGTCAAAACAAACCTTAGACTGAAGAGCATGTTTAACAAAGCTACCCGTTTCTGGTCCCAGCAACTCCATCCTTGTTCAGTAGGGCTAAGGAGTGATGCCAGCAGCTCTGAGCTGTGTGAGCAGTAATCTGTTAAACTGGCTATTCCTTCATCACGCCTCTTTCTTTGGCTTGCCCAAAATTTTAAAATCCTGCCCTTTAGTATCCAGATTGTTGAGCCTTTCAAGATGACCTTTATTTTAGAAAAACATAAGTAATGTGTCCGGATAAGTAGGCTAGATGTTAGAGCAGCCTCATTTGTGCGTGTGTGTGTGTGTGTGTGTGTGTTTGCAGTATGTGCATTGCCTGTAGTTGCTTTGTTCTGAACTTCCTCCTTTACTGCTCCTAAACATGGATACACCTGTATTTCCCCTCTCCTTTTTACAAGACCCCTTTGCCCCATCCGAAGGTAGCGCAGAGGCTGCTCCCGAGCTGGACCTCTTTGCTATGAAGCCAACAGAGTCTGCTGCTCCTGTAGTTACCCCTACAACTAGCGCAGCCGCTCCAGCTCCTGCAACTGCTCCTTCTCCAGCTGCTGCTGTCGCTGCCGCTGCCACTGCCACTACAGCTACGGCCACCACCACCACGGCCACCACTTCTGCTCCCGCCACCACCTCCGCTCCTCCTGCTCTAGATATCTTTGGTGGTAATTTTTGTTTTTAACTCTTTGATGCTGGTGAATTGCTCCGTCTGGAATACAAAATAACTCATTGTAAAATGCATGCTGCTTTCCAGGCTTCCCAGTGAGAAAGCCTCTTAACTCTAAACGTGCTGTGCAAAAGTTGAAAGTTCTGCTTTCTGGCTTCTGAAAATGAGTTAAAGACATGTATGTTCTTGGTCTTAGATTTGTTTGAGTCTGTTCCCGATGTACCTGCTGTACCCGCAGCACCTAAAGCCGATGCTACGCCTAGCATAGATCTGTTTGGTACAGGTAAAGAGAGAAACCTTCAGCTGCTTTGCTGCCTTGTTATGGTGTTAACTGACTTGAATAACACTCATTTCTCCTTGATTTTTCTTTCCTTTCTGGAAGATGCTTTTTCATCTCCACCACATGGAGCTTCTCCTGTGCCTGAGAGTTCTCTCACTGCTGATCTCTTATCCGGTGAGTGCTTGTGTTTCACAGGACGTCCTACAGGCCTCCGGGTTTTCTTTCAAGAGTGAAATTAAGACTTATCACCAACTTGCACCTTTAAGCTGATGAAACACCAAGTTGTGGGTTTGTTGATAGTTCAGTCCCAAGATCAGCAGTTGTTGGAAGTGTGAACCATGAAGTGGCTGAAGCTGAACTTGAGTAAGTGATGTGGATGCTAAGAGCGTAAATCCCTCTCTCAACATAAGAAAATCAGTAAACAACAATGGCTTTTGAACAGTACGGTGGTTTTCAGTTGCTGTGTGAGAAATGTAACCCTTTCTGTTTGCAGTTCTGAAGACTGTTACATGAATTTACTGACCCTGTAGTTCTAACTTATGGACCCATGTGGTTGTGAAATATTTAGCTATCATTGTTGCCTTGCTGATACTAAATATTATTTATCCTATGCTTACTGCAGTGGATGCATTTGCAGCCCCCTCTCCTCTACCCACTGCCTCTCCAGCAAAGGTGGATTCTTCAGGTGTGATTGACCTATTTGGTGGTGGGTATTTTTCCTTCCTCACCACTTCAGAGCTGAATCACTTCATTTCCGTTACCTTTGCACTTTGCTAAGGCTGCAGCTTCCTCCCCTTATGCCTTTTCTGTGCAGCTAGGACTAACTTGTCCAGTTCTTCATATTGCACCATAACTAATGAACTGCAAATAAGCTGTCAGTGTTGTCAGTCTGTTGCCATCACGTTTGCCATCCTATCTTCAGTCAGTGCATGTGGCCTCTGTCCCTCCGAGCTCCGATGGAAGTGTGTTACCTGCTTTCCCCTTTCCTCTTCAACCCCGTCTTTGCAGCTCTTCATGTTCATACTGGTTTCTCTTAGGTTTCTTTCTCTAAGCAGCTGAAGTTTTCGGGGTGACTTTTCTGAAACTGGGTATCTCAATTGTAAGATCTCTATCAGACTTGACAGGGTGAAGATTAGGATGGGCATAGCCAACTCTAGAACTGTTGTAGAACAGGAATGTTGTTTAAAATAGTGAAATGTCAAGCATCAGTGAAATACTCTTCTCGAAAGACTTAATGTCATTCTGTAACTTTTGGCTGGAATTACTCCTGTCTTTTGTTCAATGCTTTCATCTCCAAAGGGCTGTAACCCTGTAGCCTAAAATCCCGCTCTCTGTGTGGACTTTCTGAGAAGGGGCCCGAGTAGGAGGACTTGCAAACCTTGGTGATTGGTGTTGATACCATCCCCTTCTGTGTTGCTGCTCTATATAGAAAAAATAGATTTCTCTGACATGCTGCTGTGTTGCCTCTCCTCCTCTCCACCTGAGCTTTGTGGCCATGGCACTGCTCTGCCCAGCACTTTCATTTCTTTTCTTGTGCCACATGAAATGGCTCTCCTATTGCCTCTCTTTTTTAAGATAACAGTGGTGAACTGGTGTTTTTAATGTTGAACTCTTCACCTTTTCTTGCTGCCTTCTGGAATCCCCTTTAGATGCTTTTGGAAGTAGTACTGCTGAACCCCAACCCGCAACCCAGGCTGCTTCTAGTTCCTCAGCTTCTGCAGATCTACTGGCTGGTAATGAAGATTTGTTTTTTTTTTTTTACACTTGCTGTTTAAATGAGAAATTTCAGAAACTGTTTTCGTGAAACCCTGTGTGTTGCTTGGGTATATAAATGGGCTTTTGCCTTGGATTAAAATACTTGTTCACACAGTTTCTTAACTTTTAGACTTCTTAAGTTACAACCATAGCCATTTGTAATGTAGGCATTATATTAAGAGTACACGGAGGCTTCACTGCATACTCTTCATTTTCCTACCTCAGCCCTATTCTTCTGCACTGTGTGCTCAACAGGGGTGTCTACATAAAGTTTCTGTGACTGATTTCAGCAGTACTTAAGGAAAACAGTATTGCAGGTTATGCTATTTATTCTCCTCTAACAACTCATCTGTGTTTCTGGCTGGTTTAGCTGAGACACACTTATGTGTTGGAAGTTCAAATGAATGAATTAGCAGCTGTCTTGCGTTTACCCAAGGAAGATAGGGTGAGAGGAGAAAGAATAATATATATGTCTGTTCTGAATCTGTCTAAATATCAGAAAGACAGCTACTTTAAGTGAGATATATGTATAAATGTATGCTAAATTTTAGTAGAGAGAGTTTTTGGATCTTAAATTAGAAGTCCTTTTGATTTTGTAATGCTTCAGTAATTCTGTGCATTGGTTAAAGGTCTGTAGATAACTTTAGATTGGAGACCGAGCTCTAATCACTAGGCTGTGAAGCACCAAACTAGTGATTTTGTAAGGAAAAATACTGGTTGTTACCCTTGGTGGTTGTCTGTGTTATCAGGGGAGTGAGTGTAAAGATGTTGTCAAGAAGAAGCTAGTCCAGCTTGTGCAAAAATTACAATACAAAATATTTTCTGTCTTGATCTGTACCTTAAGTTGGGATAATTATATTGCAGGTTGCTTAAACTTCTGCAGTGTACTGTCCTAATCACTAATGTTAAATTAAAACCTAACCTGCAAAAACTGATGTTGTAAGTCTAAAATTTCAAGCCAAGGTACTACTTGTTGGAATGGATAGGTTTTTTCCTTTCTTTTCTCTCTTTTTCTTTTTGGCTTATATGCATTTAAAATGGCCATGAGTAGATTTGAATGGATCTTTATTTGGCAGGCACAGAGCCTGTAAGCATCACAGCATATTGCTAAGCATTTGCTCACCCTAGATAATGGCAGATGTATAGCCTGCAGTGTAATCCAGTTTTAAATTTAAGATTATCTAGATTTCATATGGTGGTTGAAGGCTTGTCCTTCATGCTTAATGAATGTTCAGTTACTCTACGTATTTATATGCATAATGGTACATATATACTTGCTATATGTCATTGTCCTACATGATCTGCTGTGAAATAAGTTGCTAAATTATTCTTGGCTCTCTTTAAAATCTTGAAGGAATTTATTTTTTCACATACCCCTAAGCCTTTCTGAAGACAAGAATAGAATTTTGCTCTTAATTATGATAGTCTTTAGCTTTTTCCTTTCTGGCTCACTGTGTTAGACTGCTTGCAAGTGTATCTCAGTATGTACTGTGATTGGGTAACATATGTGGTAAAAGCAACCTCAAAATCAAGAGTTGGGGATGTACAGACAACACATCTCATGATCTGAGTTGCTGCTGTCTCTGCAGACTTGCTCTGGGTCTTATACAAGTATTGGATGAGTAAGAATTTAATTTCTTAGAGCATTTGTATACTCCCTGTGGCTGATGTTGCTGCTATACTCTGCAGAACGTCTGGAATTGAGACTTACCATGGTGCAAACTTCACTGAAGTTGGGAAGGACTCTGTCCTGTGGTTGGAAGGAGAGAGACATTGTGAGGCTTCATAAAGGCTTTCATTACATTCAAACAGAATCTTAAAAATTGATACTCCTGTTGCCTGCTGCTGCTGCTGAGGTCCTCTTTCTGGTTTGGAAAATTCAGTGTATCTAATGGAATAGGATCTTTCAGTGTTTAGTTTGGTGCTTTGAGAGTTGCTGGAGTCAGCTGCCTTTGTCATCCTCATGTTTTGTCATCCCACTTCTGGTTTGATTCTTTGGAGATGGGTGCAATTTGCAGATAGTTGAATGGAGCTTTGCCTTGGGGCAGGTAGTGAACCAAGAGAGTTCATCTCATGTGGCAAGGAGCAGAGGAGAGCGCAGCGCGGGTGACGTTGTGGTGACGTTGTGGTACCACAAACCACCTGATCAAGAAGAAGCATTAGGAGAAGCCATTTTTAGGCAGCTAGAGGAAGCCTCAGTATCACAGGCTTTGGCACTCTCTGATGACTTTAGCCACCACAAAACTGGCTAGAAGAGCAATACAGTTGACTGCAAGGAATCCAGAAAATTTCTGGAATGTATTGGAAGGAATTTCTTCATGCAGGGGATCAACAGCACAGCTAAGGAAGATACTCTGTTGGATCTGCTACTTGCAAACAAGGAAGAACTGGTTACAGGTTCTAATTATATTGGACAGGACTAATTATTTGTAGATAAAGGTGAGGCATTCTGCAGCTAAAGCCCAACTTCTGATGATACCACAAGTAGCTGGCAGGGTCCAGGTTCCTGTGATAACCTTAATCCCCTGCCGAGGGTTTGGGGTTGAATAGAATGAGCATTAATTAATTCACTTCTCCTGTCTTATTCACAAATAAGTCTGAAACTCGCTTCCGGGGTGAATTTCCCTGTGCTTTCTACTCCTGTTAGGGTGCTTATAGTTCTTAGAGAAAGGATCACTTTGGAGTTGGTGGTCAGAAGCAGGAGGACTCGAACACGCCGTGTCACGTGCTGTCCTGAGGGCCTGGAACAAGTTTGAGGTCGGTGCTGAGTTTCCCTTCTTCTCCCTAAAGAGCTTTGCTTTCGTAGAGGGAGGCAAGCAGAGATCTCATAGTGACATTGGAATAACTGAGAAATGACAGTTTGAGCACAAATTCCTTATATTGAGCGCTGGGCTGTCTGGCAGGTGCGAGATTTCATAGCTGGGCAACGTGCTGTGGTCACTGTTTGTAAGATGTTGGCATCATGTGCTGTAATTGGGATAACCTGTGAGCGTGGAAAACGGCTTAGGAAAGAATTAGTAAGAGGTTGGAAAGTCTTTGGAATATTTTTTTATTTTGTCATTTTTAGAAAGTTGACTGCCCCACGAACTGGTAATTAAAGAAAAGCTGAAGAAAGATGAGTGAAAAGAGAATGGGAATTAATTGCTTAGACATGAGCAGCAAAAATTATTTCACTAAACAGATAAAGTGATGATAAGGGTTTAATGTAATTAGATAATCTCTTCTAAAGGGATGTGTTGTATTTGGTGCTTTATTTCAACATTATGACTAATCAATATTCAGGTGTTCTCCCACATAAAAAGGGTTATATTAACGTGGTGTAAGACTACAGCTTAAAATGTCACTACAAATCAGTGAAAAAGGTCTCCAGCAGGAATTTCAAACAGAGAAGAGTGCAAGCTTCTACGTCTGGCAGTGATAACTAGCTGTGCATGTAGGGATGGCTGAGGCAGCAAGTTCTCCATGAGGAATCTCAGGGCAGTGCTAGAAGGCCAGCATGGCAGAGTCTCATTTCCAATCAGTGGTGGCAAAATGAGCTTAACGAGAAAGAGGAAGGAAGGGAGTAGAGCCTACAAGCTGTGCAGAGTGATCTTCCTGCCGTATTTGCCTGCGGCTGGTGTGGTGGCCTCAGAGGGGAACCTTAGAATCATAGAATCATAGAATGCCCAAGGTTGGAAGGGATCTCAGAGGTCATCTAGTCCAACCCCCCTGCACACGCAGGGTCACCTAGAGCATGTGGCACAGGGCTGCATCCAAGCG
>JAVCKT010024387.1:0-20674 GCA_032273925.1 Rhynchotus rufescens | reverse complement strand
CGAAGAGTAATTGGGCTGAAATTCTTACCTAAACGCTTGCCAATTTAAGCTGGCAAAAAAAAAAAAATGGCATACATAAAAATGCTCATAAAGAAATCACATGACATTTGCAACTGCTTTAATCACAGCTAAAGACAAGCACTACTATATGAGGACACATCCATCTGTGGGTTCAGTTCTTGTTAAACATGTCCTTCCCATACTGACTTGCCATCACTTTTGCCAAACAGTTTATTCTACGTGCCAAAATTTCTTCATAAAATGGACGTAATCCTATTTGTCTTTGAAGAGTTATTTTTCAGATCTTTTGTGAAGATGGGAAGAAAGCATTGTCCTGTGAGCTAGGTAATCACTGCTGCCTCAGGAGATGTAGTGCCAGAGCTTTGCTCTGCTAGTTATTTCCTGATTAATCATGAGAAAGTCACTTTAGCACTTCTATTTCTTAGTTCCCCCGGCAATATAATAGCCAGAGCACTGGAAAAAATAAATGCCCAGAGACAATTATTCCTGCTTAGCTCTGTGTCCACTCCTGCCTGTAACCTGACAACCTTGCAGGTGCATGCTGTTTTCCGCATGATATACTGAGAACTCATGTAACAAATTAATCCAGCGCTTTACTTTGATGATATGGTTTATGTTGGTGAGGAAGGAGAGTCCTCCTGGATTCATTTACTAGTTTCTTTATTTGCAGCCCAAGAGAAGTGTTGTGTGATTGTCTCGGTGCCTGCTATCAATTAGAGCACAAACACAGAAGAGTTACCTGAGGCCTAGCTATGAGTGTTAAGCTGTCTACTTGGGACCACTTGGCATGGGCAGGTCATCCCAGTTTCTCTTCAGCATTCAGTTAAAAATTACCCTTGTCCGTAGACTGCCTCTTTTAAGGCAGAGTTTTTCCCATAATTCTTCCTATGATTTTGATTTAGTTTATGGACTATTTCCTCATATGTTCCAAAACAAATTCAGACAATTTGCATTAAAAATTATAACAGCAATGGCAGCCTAAAAGTTACAGCATTTTCCCTCATAGGTATGCCTCTCCTACCTTTCAGGGATAAGAAAAATGTATGATTCAGACCCAAAGCACAGAAAAGTAATTTTCAACATAGAGAGATTATTATTTTCTCTTAAAAAGATGTACATTTAAAATTACTCTTATTGGAAGGAGGAGAAGATAATATTGGTTCTTTAAGAACTTTTTCTCTATTGTGGGAAGACATTCCTACAGATTAAATGTGCTTTTGACAAAGATGAGGTTTGACCTAAGAATGGCTGATGCCTTTTGGGAAAACTGAATGCACCCATAGATGAGGCCTGTCAACTTAGCTTACATTGATAAGGTCAGACAGACCTCTCTTTTTGTTGGTTTTGGTTTTTTTCTTTTCAGTTTGAAAGCTATGCTGATGATAGCGAGAGCAACTTTGAGAAGGGATTGTTTTTAAAGACGTAGTTTTCCTTTATGACTCATCAGCTTAGCATTTTTACAGTGATGTGGACAGTGTGTTCGCCCAGCAGCTTCATAATAAATCAACAAAATCATAAGGCCTAGATAGTGAATGGTACTAAACACAGGGTAAAACAAAATCAAGTATTCCAAGAAGCTTCTTTTATCTATCCAAATTGCAGGCTGTTCTTGCCTTCTTCCCAGAACTTTCTTCTAACATCACTTTCTAGCAGAACTTTCTTCTAGCTTCTCCTAGCAGCACCATTCAAAATTACTACTCTTTAGCCCATAAGTAACTGAGAGGATCAGCTGTGGTGGCCTTCATTCAGACAGGACAAGCTCTTTCCCTTCTCCTCCTCTCTCTCTTCCTTCCACCCTAACAGAAATGACCAATTTCCACTGAAAAAAAGAATGATTCCTCAAAATGCCAGACTTTTAACTTGCATGGTTTCCTATTGAAACTGCATTCCTATCTACTTCAGGCAACTGGGAAGCCTGACTTTGTTAGAGAGCTATCCTTGGGAAAGCAAATAAGATAAATGCAGGCTGGCAGATATCTAGTTAGGCAAGCGAGCATGATATTGTGTCAGTAACCATCCCCTTTCTGTCATCACTTTAAAGTGAGAGCTATTATATTGTTACCAGAGAAGTAGGTTTAGCATTTCAATATTTTCCCCTATTTATACTGTGGAATTCAGTATACCCAAGTGCATTTTCACATAAAAATGCATAAATCTCTCTCTAGATAAAATGCCAGCTCTATTGGTAGTGTGCACTGTTCCAAAAACATCTAAACGTACTGCAAAAGAAAACTCCAGCATCCCTAACCTGCAGGAAAAGTATGAACTAGCAAATCTGTAAAAACATGCATATGCTCAGGAAGATATTTGAAAAGAACGAGTATAGTCATCAGCAGAGTGCCAAAAATGCCCTAATCTGCATGCTGTGGTACTCTCTGATCTGTAAATAAAAGCAATTCAATCAGAACACTGCTGGTGGCTGAATATTGTTTTTCAGGCAATTGTCCAGAGGCTCGTTGTTCCATTCAGCCCCAAAGAACACGGATGTTCAAACTGTCCTCAGATTTGTTTGTACATCTGCTGAGGTCTTTCCTTATCCTGCAGAAGACACTGTATCAGGAAGATGTCAGCTCAAGCATAAGAAATACCAACAGCTGACTGAAACTACAGAAATCATCGTATTTTGTATTTTAGCAGAAACCTCTCCTCAATATGCAAGTCACTGACACAGCTGGATCCAATGGTTTTGTGGAGACTGCAACAAAGGTCAAGAATGGCTCTGTTTATTAGGGTAGAATGGGAGCAGGGGGAATGGAAGGAGGAAATAAATATAGAATTACAGAATTCAGACACCCAGAATTCCAAGAATATTCTATGTGACTCTAGTCTATGTGTGCAGGGAGTGCCAAAAGGACTAGCTTTATGTGATAATTATGGAAATAGGCTTTTGAAAGTTTTGCCCAGTCTGACCAACAACTTTCTCCAGAAGTCAAATCCTGAAGCTTCCAATCCTTACCTGAAGTATGGTAGGAAAGGATTAGTTCAATTCTTCTTCAATATATACATCTCTCGATTCTCCTCAGTCATTTCTCAACTCCTATGCCTCTCAGATCAAGACAACTCTCACAAGGCCTATTTTATAACCCTTCTTAAATACCCAATACTGCCCAAGTAAACATTTTTTTATAGTATTCCTATTCTATCCCAGAGGTTGAGGATTTCTGCAACTATTTTTATTTAGACATTTGTATCAGTCACGCAACTCTGCACAAATTCAGATGTGGCTTTTTTTGCTACTCCTTTGACAGCATCTCCTCCCTTGTTTATGTTCTTTACTTTTCTTATCATTGTATTTCAACTATATCTCAGTCACACATGATGAAAGGAGAGCTACATTCAGTTCTCCTGAAATGTTTATGTCCATTTTCAAAACATAGATTACCATGGATCTTACAGCACATGTATTTGATACAGTTTTCATCTGGAATAATCATACATTTCAATTTTCTATATAGTTTCATGCAGATATATGAATGAAATACACATGGATAAGTAGATGCAAGATAGCAAACTTATAATGCTTTTCCTCCACTTCTGCCTTAATCACAGAAATACTTTTCTACATCACCATTAAGCTCTCTTTTCAATGTAAGCACTATCATCTCACCAGACCCTCTGGCTTGAAAACATAGCAATGCACCAAAAAATAACCTGCAAAAGCAATATTTTGGATCTTCTTTCTTCTTGCTTTGTACCATTTTTTTTCTCCCCTTTGCTTTGATTAATCAAAAACAATCTTTATGTACATTCCTCCCTAAGTTTCCTCTCCAAAGGCCTCACGTTGTTCACAAAGATCTCCTTTACCTGTGATTGCACTTTCATGTACTGTGCCACAGTAAGAGTTATTATCCTTAATGAATCCAACTTTTTTTTTTTTTTTTTTTTTTTTTTTTTTTGGGTGTGTCATTCAGATCACTGAGCTTCAGTGGCAAAGCAGACAAACTTCTCTTTTGCTGCTGGTCATCTTATCGTTATCAACAACACTCTTTTTCCTTCCCCTAGTCTCTACCATACATCAATTGATGAGTTCTGTTATTAAATCATAGCAAAATGAATTGCCATGTTCCATTATAATTTGCAAGAAAGGATAACTTACATTTCAAATAACTGCTTTTAAAAATTACAGTTCAGTTTATGTAGTAGTTTCTAACAACAGGCTTTCTTTTCTCCCCTCCTTCCTTCTATTTTCAGGCTGTCACTTTTATGTCATATGCAGTTATACCTGTATTGAAAAAAAAAAATCTAAAACACCCACAGACAACAGCAATAAAGAGCTGTTCTCAAAGTCTCTAGGCAGTGGAGGACTATCAATAGCAGTATGAATTAATTATTAGGTTAATTAATAGATTAAGTGTTCTGTCATTGTTGATGCCTGTTATTAATGTCGGGACATGTTCTCCAAAACAATGAAACATTAAAAATGCAGTGACATGCAGAAGAGCAAATTTGTCACTATATGGTGTTTCAAAGGTATTAAGGGAGCAGTAGTTGCCTCACTTGTGCATCTTTTTACATTCACCAGCCTTGCAGACAGCGGTCCAAGTCCTTTAGCAGAGGAAACACATTTGTTTCAGGTATTTGGCTCCTAAGCCATGCTATAGAAAGAACCCAGGTTCCTATAGTGCCATACACTAATTTGTGCATATTGCTGTAAACATCATGAATGCTGTCCTTTCTGCAAGGAAGGCACTGTCATTTGATATAAAAAGCTATAAAGCAGGGAATAGAAGCAGTTTATTTCTAGACTACTTCCATTATCTCCACTTCAGCAAAGCCCTGTTTCCCAAAACTGTGGAAATGTACTGAGCTCATTTTATCTAATCTATTCACATCTGCAATGAGTAGGGCAAGATGTATTTCTAGAGACACAATCCATAGTTGGGGCTTTGTTTGTTTGTTTTTCTCTAATAATAGAACAAAATAGCTGGAGAAAGTTACCCAGAAAGGCCTGAAAATTAGATAATTTTATATCCAAGACATTTCATACTTTGATATATATTTTGAAGTTGATGGCAAGCCTTGGAAGAAATGGGCTCCACCGACAGCTAAATGTTGTGGAAAATGAATGCATTTTATAATGCAAAAAAAAATCAAAGGGTGAGGGAGATAGATGCATCAGCCCTATTTATTTCTAGGTGAACTCAAGTGAGAGTTGCACAAATATAAGGCTATAACTTCATGGTCCCAAAGAAGGAATCATTTCTCTTCTAGTATTTCAGTGAATGGAAATCAACCTCTACTTAGACAATACAATATTACTAATGTTTACTGAGCACAGTAATGACTGGAGTTCAGGTTCCAAGATAGTCTCTTCACATCTAAAATCCACTGAAAATTGAATTCCTAGAAGCCTGCTCAATTGTCAACACCAAGAAGATATGGCCTAATGTTACACTAAAATTATTAAGCAAAGATTAGATTTCTCCACCTAAAACAGTTTCAAGTACATTCTCATTAATGATCTCTACAAAACCTCAAGAACTCTAAATAAATTGCTGATGATCCATAATTGAGAAGCACCATCAATTGCTTCACCAAATCACCTAAAGAGTTTGGGTAACATACAGAAGGGAATGAGATTAAACCTGCCATCTCAGAAAAGGATTAAGATTCATTTTGGAAAAAAAAAAAAAAAAAAAGCAAGCTTTTGTGTTGTAACTAATAAACAGAATTACTGCTCTATGTTTGACGCTCATTATGTGGAAACTATAGAGAGGGAAAAAGTGGTAATGCTCTTGGTTAACTACAGTCAAGGAACACCAGGCACCTTGCAGGCCTGAATCCCTACTATTCTAATGACAAACTCTAAAATCCTTTTAAAGGGTCTGGAACAGCTCCAGCAGTGAAAACAATACTCCAAATTCCATAAGAGAATATTCTTTCTGAGTATATCATTAAAAAGAAGTAGCCATTACCTCATAAAGCATGATTTTTATACTACTATTAGCGATTATTGCGATGTCCTGAGATGTCTTGCTTAGTAGTAGGCATGGAGAAGGTCATTTGGCTTGTCTCATTGTTTGACGATCTTAATATCTGCAGTATGAACTTCTATACAAGCTTCAGGGTAAAGACGGTAATAAACTTTACAAATAAAAAGGTGCAATTTCATACATCTTCAAGACATTTATTCCCATTTGAAATATGCTTATTTCTACAAAGCATATCAAATGGTTCCTGTTTTATCAAAAACTTCCTAGTAAATAGCATTATTTTGCTTCTCATTTTAGATAAAACCAGGATAACAACATATCCTTAACACAACATTCACTCTCATCATTTTATTCTAACTATTAGGTTTTTAAAACTGAGATAGACATACGTGACAAATTTGAAGCTGTAAAAGCTAGATGCTTTTAAGTCAAAACTGATGAAAAAAATAAGTGCAAGCCTATTTTTAAAACAGTAACTTGCCTGTGTTGAATGATCTGTCATGACTCAAAAAAACAGAAGTTTGGAGGTTGATATAAAACATTAGAAAAGCCATTTGGAGTACCAATAATGAGCACTGAGATTTGTCCGTCCAGCGTAAAGTTGGCAGCAGGATAGAGCTGGAAGGAAAACAAGGTCTCCGGTCCTTCCTCAGGGGTCTATCTTCATTAAGGAGGACCTGTGCATGTAGATGCTCACTTGAAAAATGATGAGTTTAAGCACAGCCTTGAGCAGAAGTGGAGCCTGCATGGACCTGGGGCTCCTCATGGAGCAAGACTATGAATTTAGCCCTGTGAAGTGCTGGAAATCATACAAGTTGGACAGAGAAATGGGCCCCAAATTGCTGATATCTTCTCACACACGGTCTCTTTCCACAACATCATTATTTCCTCTAAACTCATCAAAGAAGGTAAAGGCCACATTTTAATACCAGCTTAAGTCTACATTTTAAGGTTATTTGAAACACTCAATTTGAGATCAACTCTATGTCTATTAATGAACTGTCTGTAACTGTCTTCTGGATTCTGCCTTTACTTACCAGAGAAAACGTCTCACTAAGATTGCTTAATTTGGAATGTTTTTTACTTAATGAAGCAGTTTTAGAAAATGAGTATTTGAATCCAAAAATTAATCTGCTTATTATGCAGTTCTGCTCCTCAAAAAAATAACCTCAGATGTAAACATTACACATTTTTATTCAACACTTCCTCGCTCTTATAAATGGGCTCTGAGTCATGCATCTGTTATTTCTGTCAGTAGCTTTCCGTTCCAGCAAGCACCAGAATTTGCAAGGATATGAGAATGTGCAAGGTCCAAGACTGCGCATGATGGTCAGAACTCAGACTGCTTTAGTTCAGACGTCATCTCTGATATTTATGTAATATCCCTCTATGAGATCATTTTCTTTTACACAAAAGATATCTTTACATCTCTGTGTATTAACATATTTTCCATTATTGACTACTTTTATTACCTAAAAAAAGTGTTTGATCTCTACTCACAATATTTCCTACAGAAAGCAGCCAGGTCCTCAGATCCTTACTCCTGTTTCTCTTCAACAGCTCTAAAATCTAGTAAAAAATGACTGAAAGCAAAAGAGCCATCCACAGAAAACCTAACTTCCTATAACATCATTTTTCAAACTTCTACTTGATGTTTTATATTTCCTAGTAAATATAGGAAAGGACCAAATTCATTTCTTAACCATATTGGTGAAAACTGGGAGCAATTCAGTTATTTTCAGAGGAATTTCTCCGACATTACTTCAGCTAGGAAGCTCTGAAATTTTGCTTCAAGGTTTATTTTTGGTGAATTCCTGGTCATCTGCATGATCTAAAGTTGATGTTGAGGTGAGAAAGTCTTGTAAAATTGGTACAGGACCATGTGAAACTTCAGTTGCTGTTTTTGGAAATAGCTGGTGCCCATATGCAAACACAGGAACATTCCTCTGACTCTTCGCTTTGAGAAGTTAAGGAGAACCTCAGCTTACATTGCTGGGATGCATTCTACTACAGAGATTCTGGCCTCACTTTTTTATGTGTTCTCCCACAATACCTCCCTATTCCTTTGGTCTTGTCTGCTTATATCTGTATCCAGAGCATCAGACAGGTACATTCTGTACATGTTATTAAAATAATGTCTTTCTTGACGAGTATTTTAATCAAGAGACATTGAAGTGGTTAACCTATAAAAGACAGTAACGAGAAGAATAACAAAACAACACACAGACACAAGAGCACTTTAGAATTACTGCCGAGTATGAAGCATCCTCCTCAAATCCTTCAAAGTCATGTACAAGTCTGCTTGCTATGAACAGCTGTAACTTTGCAGCATTGATAAAGAATAGAAGAATTGCTCTAAGAGGTTGTGAACCTTTACATGTAAGTCAGTTAATATCCTTCAAGCTCCCTTCTTACAACTACTTCATATAATTCAAGCTCAGGAATACTGAAGTGAAAGCTAGTCCTCAGAAAGCTGTGGAAATTATAGGTAAGTTTCAATTAAATCAACACATCTAATGATATCCCTCCAAGGTCAAAATCTGTCTCAGAGCAAATCCCTGATTCTTTTCAATCTGTAAAGTAGAGGCCTTAATTACATTTTTATTTGTCCAAAGTAAGAAACACTAGCAGTGTATGTTGCCCACAAAAAGAGCTCAGAGGTGAACTGCAACAGAGTCACACTGAGATCAAGCAAATTTCTTTGATAGACCATAACAGAAAAGCCAAGTTTCTTCCACTACGACCTTCCAAAATAAATTCAAATTGTGCATCATTTTCACTTACAGGCCACTGCTCTGAAGTTTAAACCCCATGGCAAGTCCATGGGACTATGTAAGATTCATCCTTTTCTTTCAAACTTTGTTTATACGTTTTGATGGGAAACACTGCATCTCATAGGAGAAAGTAAAATGACAGCCTCTTACCAAAAGACTTATTTATAGTTTAGCCTTTCCAACAGTGGGCAAAGGATTTTCCAAACTGTTTGCTCCATCTCTAACCTCTCACAGCCCTTCTGAGCAGATGCTCTGCTGCACTGCGGTCACATTTCTGTGTGGTTTTGCTCCTCGGGAAGAGCAGCACTGCCCCACGGCACATGTCCCTACGCTGCATCTGCCCCACACGTGCTCTTACTACTCAGTAGCTATAATGTAATTCATGCCTCACCTGCTAAGAGATAACCTGCATTGAATGATTCTGGCTTTAACAGCAGTGTCCTCCAAACAAGGATGGAGACGACTGCGCCCCGGATTTTGTCAGCTCCCTCCCCAGCTTTGAGAGGCTGGCTTTTCTCTTGCCAAGGAAAATCCCCAATGAATGCAAGCATCAAAACTCCGCTCATGGGGCAAGGAAGTCATGTCCTGTTCCCCACTTCTTTCCCCCTCTGGTATACAAATCTCACCGAACGCTCAATAAGATTGTGATCCTTTGCTGGCATCCAGGAAAGCAAGGAAATTTCTTCATTTCTTCATGTATTCATTGCTCTTTAACAAAGCCTCTGACTGCCTTCAGATATAAGGCACTTGTGCCAGGAGCTATTACTGCTATTCAGCATCAGAAACCACCTCACCTGAGCCTGGCTCAGTAGGCACAGCAATAGGCTCAGGTCACAGCCGAGCTGACCTGCGTGGGCCACAGAGAAATGTTTTCCAGCTTGTAGAAGCACGGGCTGAGAAACAAGCCTAAATATATGATGGAAGCCAGAGGTGGGAGTGAGATGGAGAGAGGGGGAGAAAGGCTTCTCGAGGACAGCTCTTACTGGAGCACTGGAGTAGACAGCTTCATATTTCAGAGCAGGAGAAACATCTGATGGTTGTTTCTCCTGTATTACGGAAAGCGAGACTTATTTACAAAACAACACGCTGAGACTGTACCAAAAATATGGCATGCTCACACTACCAATCTCCCCACCTACACAGAGTATTCTTGTAAGGCCTTGAATTTTGACTAGCTGCTCAGGCTAAGCAGAGTGGTGCAAGTAAATTCAGCCTCTGTTGCTATTTACAAACTACCTGGAACATGGTGGGATTGTGATGACAATATCAAGCAGGGTTTTAATTACTAGTCAATTTGTGCCTCCCTGCAACAACAGAGAAAACGTCCAGAAATTCTGAGCTTAAGAAAAACAAAGCTATCAAATCATAAGCAGTATTTCTAAAAGTCTGTGCTAGGTCTATAACATTGTATTAGCAAGTCAGCACAGGTTTGCATAAATATCTTGTGCAGAAAGTTAAACATCTTGTCAGCTCCCATATACAAAGTCAATACTATGCTTTAAGGAATTAAATATGTTCATCAAAACTGAGGATGATATAGCAAATATAAGTAAATTAGACGTGACCTGCAGAGAGTGCAATGAGAAACCATGTAGATAACAATAAATAACAATCAGGTAAGTTCCCTGACACTGACTGAAAACATAAACTCCACCTTAAAGAAATGAATAAATTCACAGAGGGCTTTTTGTTTTGCTTTGTTTTTGCTGTTTTGGTCTCTTTCTTTACTAAATCTGGATATACAGGATGAAGAAAAAAACCAGTATGTTATAAATAAAGAAACAAAGTTAGGAGAGCTGATAAAATATGAATATCATTCCAAGGAGTTTAATGTGTCAGAGCTGCAGAATAGAAAAGGGAGTGAAGTGCATATGTGCCCCTGCTGCTTAACAGTAGGTTTGAAAGAGGCTGCAAAGGCAGCACAAGTGGAAAATTCCCTTGCTGGCTGCTTTCCAAGGCATCTACTCAGTTTGTGGAAAATATGATGTTTTATTTGATATCGAGTATATGGATTGGGCTCGTAGCTTTATAGCTACAGAGAAACAACTGGAAAGCACCGTGCAGAATGAGACCCCTGGAACTCCATAGGCTCTGCCTTGCCCCCAACCCCTTAAATCCAGCCACTTACCTAGCTTTAAACCTCCCATGACACCTGTAAGATGCTTTCTTCATGCAACAGAGACAGATAACATGAAAACGCATTTCTGTGATCGTCTTTTCTGATCTCAGGGGTGAACAGTAGCCTAGAAACCAGGGACTGCTAAATACTGATGCCTGATTCAGCGCAGCGCTCGCAAGCCAGCCATCCTCAATCTCCGGGGGAATTACTGTATTAAATTTACATTAAAGACGGCTGCATCACTGACCCAGGGGTCATATTAGCATTTTTACTCCAGTAAGTTGGTCAGCGGAACATTTCTGTACCATGGAAATTATTCCGGTAGTCCATTGTTCGGAATTAAACATTTATGAGGAATTTTGTAGAGCATATTAGGAAGAATGAGCTGGTAAGAAGTACATGAAGGGCAACTCAGTATCCTTACGTAGATCCGAGGAATTAAAAAAAAAAAAAAAAATCAAGTTGGATGCTCTTCATCTCAAAATGAAAGTGGGTGTCAGGAACAAGGCAAGAACAGAGGTAAAAGGAAAACTCAAATTGCATGAAGAGGCAACAAAGGTAATGGGGGCAACTGCCTCATGTCCTCCCTATATTCATACCTGCTATTCCTACACTTATCAGACTCCATTAATTTATCCATTCAAACCTTGTCAATGTGCAGCAGATAAATAGTGCAGGCCAGAACCTCCATTTTTCAGACGAGCATAACATGCAGAGCAATAACATGCAGGATTTCACACACTTCAGACTCAAAACGAGGGCCTGAGTTGCTGTTTTATAATCATTCATAAAACAGAGGAGGGATTAATTGACATTTATTCCGTGCCTGAAGAGAAACCAGCATATGTTAAAAACAATCTGCTGGGAAAAAGGTAATATATAGAAAATGCTCCCTCACAGCATGCAAGGGGAATGAAAAGGAACCAGCACAAATTGACATTCAGAGTAGAGCAACATTGCTTCTCACAATCCATTAATATCTATTTGTCAGTGAGCTAGATAATTCCATAAGGATAAGAATGACCAAAGAAAACCACTTAACAATCTAATAAGCACTAATAAGCACATTTCTTTGTACTGAACAGTACAATATAAGACCAGTTCAGCAGTGAATTCTATCGTATTTAAAATTGGCTACCCTATACCTTTGCTTTTTTCTTTCCCAGAAGACTGACTTCTAGGAAAAAAAGATGCTTTTATTGGCAAAGAGACATCAGCAGGCTAAGGTAATTTCAAGCATTTTCTCTTCTCCATTCTAGGAAAAGAGAGAAAAAAAAAAAAAAAAAGGAAAAAAGAAAAAAAGAGTAACCATCTGGCTTCAAACCTGGGAATTTGTCCCAGTAGACAATAGCTCCTGGCCTGCATTTTTGCCTCAAATGCCCATTTATAAAATGGGATGGAAAGAGCTGTTTTTGCTGCTTCGTATAAAGAATGTGAGATATCACAATATTTGGAAATGGGATGCTCAGACAATTCCTGGCTGGAACTTGAAGGAGAAGGATGACTTCTGACAACACGAGAGACAGAAAAGAGCAAATGATTTCAGACATAAAACGAGGGAACTGCAATACAGCTATTCCCATCAGATGTGCAGTGCCAGTTCCGGGAATATCTCCTACATTATTCACAAGCTCAGTCAAAAACCAATAGTTAAATAATGTGCTAAAACACAAACATGGAAGAATCATACATACTTGCTAAAAAAAAAAAAGTTCAGAACTTTCTAATCTGTATTCAAGCCAAAAGTGCTCTTTAAAACACATTCCCTGATTTTAGCAGTAATGTGCCAACTTCCAAACTAAAGTGATATATTTGAAATGAACGATTTACTTGAACTAAACCTCTGTGTTCCTGGAGGAGCACAAAGACTGCACAATGAGTCTGTACCTGCCTCTTTAGTTATCTTTGGCAAGGCACTCTTTATCAGAAAATTTCCTTTAGCTTACAAAATATTCTTATATTCTTTTTCTCCTAGAATTTGGTCTTTTTTTTTTTTTTTTTTTGAGTCTTATTCTCTGTTATGTTCCCTTGAACGTTCATTTAAGCCTTATCTCAGGATATTTGTTCCTTTTTTTTTCTCTAGGGGGTGGTCAGTTTATTCTTGTTTTCTCCCATTAACCTCTTCAAGGCATCTCTCCTGTGTTATCAATGTCCGTCTGCATCTATTCAGACCATAGTTGGCCCAAAATCTGTTAGAGACCAGAATATATCAAGACCGGGGCCTTTTGAAAGCATCTGGCAGAAACAGCTGCTACAAATTCACGCTCAGTCTTTTCCCGGAATGACATTTCAGTACAAGCCATTTGCTTGTCCTGGCACTACGGCTTGCCAGTGGAGGAGCCTGCAAGGCCAGACACCACCACCCGTGTTCACAACTGGCTCTGAAGCACCAGAAATGCTCTCAGACCCAGTGGTGGTGACACGGTGCCAGGCTCAGGAGGCCACCCCTGCACTGGTTGCCCATGGGGACCGCCTGGTAGCTGGCCCAGTCACTGGCACAAGGGAGAAGCTTCTGGAAAGCTGCTCTAGTCCTACCTGCAGCGGTGCTGGCAGGGCTCACACGTGCTGCAGCTGGGGCCCTTCTCCTCTCTGAACACCCACGAGAGGGCACAGCCGACTGAAATCTTCGACACTCTGCCACTAGGAATTCCCCTTCCATGGATGATCCTCCTGGGGCTGCATCTGGAACCGCTCTTGTTGCTTTTGGCAACCGTGGCGGAGGAAGGCGGCCAGACTGGGCCACCAGCAAAGCTTGGTTGTAGCCTCCTGCTTCTGGTGCTGTTGTGCTGAAAAGCAACACGCTTTGAGCAGCACTGGAGCAGGATGCAAAAATCATTTCAAATATTTTAAGTATTTACATACTATTTTAATATGGGCATGATTGAAAAGATTTATAATTTTATTGAACAAATATTTGAGTTCTTGAGAGAGTACTGAACAGATTTCAAAACAATACGGAATTAATTTTTACATCCTACCACACAACATTTTCACAGATACCACAAACACCATCTATTTGTTTTCAGCTGTTCACAAATTAGTTAGCTCTGCAATAATATTAGAAAGGCCAGTTATTTTTTAAAAGTAATGCTAGACTTTCTGCTGGCCTGCTTCCAAATAAACCAACAAGGCTTTTTTTCCTTTTTTTCTTTTTTTCCCCCCTCCAAATTTCCCCTTTTCTATGAGAACGCAGGTTTTCAGAGACCACAACTGTATGGCCAGCTTGTAAATAAAAATGTAGCTTGAGAAGAGGCATCTTTTCATTCACATACACATGCGAGACAAGCAACAAATCCTCACGCTCTGTTTGAAGCGGTTTGAACCTGCATCTCCCGTTGCCACAGTGAGCACTCAGGCCATACTACGTAATATTCCAAGGTGGCTCTTCCATAATCCCTCTAATATGAACTATTTAATTTCTCCTGAGGAGTGAGATGTGGAGAGACAGAGCACAAAAACACAAGCAGGAATCACTGGAGCCTAGTGGTCCAGATGGCTACCGAGGGAGGAGCTGGCCCAGCAGGGGCTTGTTTCAGTGCACACATAAAGTTAAGCACATTCTCAAGAAGGACATGAACCCACTTCATACTTCTCCTGACAGGACCCCTCACCATTAGGCTATGGCTGTACTCTTGCACTCCAGCCCACTAAATAAATAATCCTTAAAAGGGAAATAAAAGCAAAGCGAAAAGCTTCAAATATGCGTCACAAATTGGCCACTGCAGGGCAGTTTTTGCACGCAGCAGCAAAAGGCAGTGGGTGCTCTGACTTTGGGGAACTTAAATAATAGGTTGCATTCTTACTGCTTTCTTGTATGGCCGTGTTTCATTATGTGTCTTAGTCAATTCTTCTCATAGTAGGAGGGGGAAATCACCCTGGAAGTGTCCTCTGCACTATGTGAATTTAAAGCAGTGAAGGATTTGACCACTCTAAGCCAGAAGCAATACCAAAATAATTGCCTACCTCTTCCTCAGAGCAAAACAGATCTCTAAGAGATCACACCAAACAGTTCAAAAGAGTTGTGGTAACCCATGGAAAAAAACATGCACCCTTGCTAGGCAAACCATGAAAGTTATCATCGAAAGAAAAGAAATCATTTTAGTTTTTATGCAGAGAATCTGATACAAATCTGCCACATGTCTGCCAGTCGCAGGTATGATCTTTTGCTCTTCCAGTAGGTGACTTGTATAATCTCATATTGCTAATGCTTCAAGGCAGAGTCAAACAGCAAACTGTGCCCGACTCAGCAGTCTTTCCCTTTCTGTATGCATCACAGGAATGAAAAATGTAGCATTTCCCCCTGGCTGTTCCTTTAAAACTTGCACTGTGTCTTCAAAAGAGAGAAAGAGGCACAGCCATAGGGGGGAAAAAAGGCAAAACAAACACCAAGCAAAACACATGATAATCCCTCTATATTGATGACTCTGCAGCACCTCCAGACCAAAAACGAGAACTCACACAGGAAATAAACCTATATCACTCACAGAAATGTAGGTCACAGTTTTGAAATCACACAGCTTGTATGAACTGGAAGTCTGTTATTAGAAGATTTCAGTAGGACTGTTCATGCTTGGAGAAGCTATGTGTCTAATCGTAACTGAATCAAGACGGAACACGACAACTTTCTAAAATTTCACTGATGGCATCTGAAATTTCATTCAGGCTTACACAAAATATATGCTTGATAAATTAAGACATTGAATCTGAATCTCTTCCTCACATCTGAATCATCCATGGCACTGAAAACATATCAACATGCTCAATATACCATAAAAATATATTCTAAGTTCTCAATACGTACCATGGAAGTACATTCTAAATCCTCAACACAACAAAGAAATAAGCGTATTCAAACTCATTTGTATTCATACTCAAAATATTGACTCCTCTGAAGCTCAGTTATTCCTGCAATATCCTCATTCTCTACATGAATGAATCAATTAGAAACTCAAAAAAAAAAAAAAAAACCTACACAGACAAGTTTTCAGAATCATGTGTTTTTCTATTTCCTATTAGGAGGAGGTGGTAAGAACTAAATGTAACACCCGCATCAAAAGGATTCCAGCAAAAATGAGAGAGCAATCCACATGTTAAACTTATCAAGAATCTCTTCTAGAACAGCCAGCAGAGTGGCAATCATGCTTAAGACAAACACAGAAAAATAAGATTCATGGAAAAATTTTAAAAAAATATTTCAATGGAATCTGTAACTTCAAGCTGATCCCCCTACTCCTTCAAACAAAAAACGAGGTGGGGAAAATACCCATTTTTGCCTTCTCTTAGAGCAACCATTGATTCTTTAGAAGGTTTAGAATGATTTATTTTCCCATTCTAAGCAATACCTTCAACTTTACTATTTTAGTGATGTCTCACCTATATCATTCTTTTTTTCCAAAAAAAGAAATTCAAAACTATTTCAAAACTATCACATTCAGTCTCTTCATCTTACAGCCTAGCTATGCCGGGAGAGTCTACAGCTCAATGGCAGCTTTACAGTCATTTATCTCACGGCTCCAGATTTGCTCTCACATACATCACTTTTACGGCAACATAATCCTACTGACTTCAGCGGAGATGCTCTTGATTTACACTTCCATTGCACAATCAGGTCAGGTAGTTTCTATATAGTTTGTTAGGTTGTGGACAGTGGAGTAAAAGCCTTAGGAGAACTACCAGTTATAGGAGGGAGACTGCAGTGGGTTCAGCATCTAAGGGAGGCTCAATATCCACAATATGGAAGCTTTGTCTGTAAAGATGTCTGATTTGTACATAAATACATGCCATCCCACATCTGCCTCTTGCAAATACCCATCTTCTAGGCTAGACATTAATTTTGTAATTGCCTGTGTGTGAACACGTCCATTTCTGCAGAGAAACCCACTAGTCTTTGAAGCAGCATGAATGTTTTTCAACACCAGTATTTTTTATCAACCTAGGATGCCCAAAACTGACAACGGGTGACCCTGCTAAAAATAGTTTAAATGACCATTTAAATGCTAAAGTTGCTTTCTGTAATCACAATGAAAAACACATAGGTTAGGAACCTATTAAGATTAATGCACGGCAAAATTAATACTTCTTATGATACACACAGGGCCATGTCAAGCTACAAAAAAAATGCAGGAACCTGGAAAAAAAAATCTTTCAACCAGAAGAAATGTGCTAAGTGAAGACTAAAAAGTCTTTCAACCGGAAGAAATGTGCTAAGTGAGGACTAAAATGGCAATGCACATTTAGAGAAGGCTGCCCAAGACAGGAGAAATAAGTATTCCAGGCAATTAGGGAAGAGAAATTAGGTAAATATTATCAGAAATACTTGCTATCAAGGTAATTTTCATTTTATATAAAACAGGAAGAGAATGATAGAAAGACCAAAAGACCTGATGGAGACTAACAAAAAGAGGAAATGCCCCATTAGAGGATGCCTAGAGCAAGCAGGACTAACCCTTCCCAACTTCAGTTTACACGTGTGACCCAAAGGCAGTTCTCTGGCTGTGGAACTTTGTGGAATCAGCCCTGAGCTAAGACAGCTGAGGCAAGTCTCAAACGCATATGGCAATCTGGAGAAAACATTACTTTCAGGTGCCTTTTAAACGCCCACTTTCCTATTTCATGCTTCTCATTTCCAACACCACTTCCACCTTTGCAATGAAGAACTTATCCCTCATTTTAAGCTTATATACTATTTAAAGAAAACTTCCATGATAGGACGGTCTTAAGACACACAGCTTTTATGGAAATGACAAATCCAAACAAAATGACATTGTTGACAACCTCTCTGGGCAACCTGCAGGGAAAACTCCAGTTGTCAGTGCTGGAGGCCAGGTTAGGCTTTCTGCTAGCAGGACTCACTGTCGCCAGCTACCAGATAAAACAGGTGATGTTTTCTCTAATAGATTTTTTTGGCACCCTTTGGCAAAGATCAGAGAGCAGGGAAGCAAAAACTTTGTCCTTAAAATGTTTATTTAACTCATGACCTCCTGCTGCTGCTTTTCCCCATCTCTGTTTCCTCCAAAGATGCTGAAAGGATATGGGTTCCTCTCTTTAGCATTGTATTTTGGATTTTACCATTGTATTTTACCATTGTAATTGGGATTCTGGATCATAAATTAACAATCATAGAACAGATTAAAGTAAAATTAAAAACTTGCAGCTGTGAGTTTTACACCAAGACACTTGCAATAATTCAGCCCTATCAATGTATGAGTTTCTGTTCAACTATCCTTAACTCCGTGGTAGTCCTAACCTTCAGGAATGACCCCTGTAAGAGAAGTACATCCTTTCCAGTATAAAAAGCAATATTCCACGTTTTTCAGTTGCCCCTTTGAGCAGTCTTTGGTGCTATTTTTAAGCAGTTATCAGCTTCAGTCTGTTTACAGTTACCATCTCGTGATCCCACATTCTCCAGTACTCTCAGCCATAAACCACAGATGCTTTACGCCCTCTGAATGCAAATGACTCATTTTCTAGTGGTTCTGATAGATACTAAAACATCCCCTTGATGTCTCCTGCTTTCCTCTTTGCTGAGATTTTACACTTTTCTTAAAAAAAAATAAAAAAAACTTCAAGAACCATCAAGCTCTCTAGAAAACACTCTCATTTAAAACAGTCATGAAAGCTATAAACAGATAGATAGTCTGGAATAATATTTTACTACAACGATCTTACAAATTTATTTTCTTTCTAGGGTAAGTACCTTTGTGAATAGAAATATTAACGATTTCTATTTATCAGAAAAATACCTTCACTTTTTATTTATACACATGGACGGTTTTTCAATTTTTTTCTTTTTTCAAGGTCTCTTGAGGATGTTTCTTATGTGAACAGGTCATGTATTTGCTACTAACAATAAGTTCAGATAGGTAATAACTGGGCTCCATGAAGCTGTAACAGTGTTAACCTCTTTCCTGACTGAGAATACTATGCATTTAAAATATTGAAACCTGCTTTTATTAAGAAAATGTATTATTTTGTGAAAACTGGATCTTCAAAACCACATTTGGCATGACCATATGGCAAACTTGTGGCAAAATGTACTTTTACTATTATTGCTGCAAAGGAAAATTACTACCTAATGCCTCCTTCTCAGTTTTCAGTGAAAGCCGCCAATGAAAACGTCAACAAAAAGGACTTTACAAGGAAGTGTGATACAAACCTCAGATAAAAGCAAGTTTTCCCCACAAATACCTAAAGTAATAGCAGCCTGTACAAAGCATTTGAACAAATACGTTTGTTGAGAATGAATTTCACCACTAATTAATAAATCTGACAAAATTAGAGGTGCAAGGACTTTAAAAGAACTTCTTAAGAAGCAATATCAACACAGTGCTGCCCGCTTTCTGCTCTTTTTGTGGGCATATAGGAAACAGCAGCAAGATGCTCGAGTAACTTAGAAAGCGAGTCAGCTTTTGCATCACACAGTCCATTATTTGATTTGATGACTTGAAAGACGCCTCGAGCACTGAGAACACCTTACATTTTAAAAGCACTGCGGCTTGACTAATTGCACAGGTTCAAATTTCAGAGTGATGAGAGATACGGCAACTCCTTGCTTGTGTCAGTCACCGTGTTGTACACCTGATGATTTGTTTTGATGGAGTGAATAAAATGATCAGCAAGTCATTACAAGGCTTGAAAAAAGGGAGGCTCTGGAAGGATTAAGATTTCCTTTCTAAATTATCAGTGGTGCACCCCAAAAGCTTTCAGCACAGACAAACAAGCGAAGCCCCGACCGCGTAAGCGAGGGCAGGTCCTCAGCCGCCGCGTATCGTCACAGGACCCGCTGAAGACCCTTTGCACCAGCCAAGCATCTGCCGCCAGCAGATCTTTCTGAAACTGTCCACGCTTCTTCCGTAGGCATGATTGGCTTGGCTGGCTAAGGCGAGCGGATGAGCTCCGTATGTTCCTGCTTCCACTTGGGCCCGGCACGACGCAACGTTGGCTGGTGTCGAATGCCCAGACACTCGTGGTGTGAAGCAAGAAGCTCTGCAGCGCTCACCAGTGATGGAGAGCAAGAGGGCTGAGGGCTCCCATCCCACTCAGCTGCCCCCTGCACATCCCTATGGAGAGACGCTGGAGAGACACAGCACAACATCCATGCTGGATGGATCCTCTCTCCAGAGCACCAAGCCTCAACTCTAGAAGGGTCCCTCCAACCTCCTCCTTAGAAGCCCAAGTACAAAATAGGTGCAGCCTGGTGTCTTTCCCTTCTGAATGCAATCCTAGTGGAAGATATTTCTCCCGCAAAAATGTAAAAATATACTAGTTCTTTGATTGCTGGTGCCAGGAGAAACAAAATGCTGTCAAAACAATACCCATATGCAGGACTATTTTTTCCGGCAACTTATCTGCTACTGCTAGAAGCAATTAAAAAAAAAACAAAATATGAAGTATTCAGTAAAAAAAATATGCTTTCAATTAGTGCCCATGTACAAACTCAAGAGCACCTCCTGAAACACTTTCTCTAGATTCACTCATTTCAGTTAAAATGTGTGAACCTACTCCTGTCTAATCTGTCCCCGACAGAAGCAGAAAGGCTATACTATTAGTGCTTTTTTTCAAGGAAGGCTAAACAAAGATGCTGGAGAAATTAGACAGTTGTACCTAATCTTGCTGTACTTTAGAGTACACATCCTTACTTCTTTCACTTCTACTGAAAAGCAGTCAATAAACCAAACAATGTAGAATTAAAAACATCATTGTATCTCCGTATACATCCATTGAATGCCAATATCTTGAATAACACAGGTTATCCTAGTTCCTCCTTCTCAGACAGAGTCAAGTAGTACTGGAAAATGTTCAGGAAATAGAGATAAAAATGAAAGGCA
>JAVCKT010024385.1:0-12772 GCA_032273925.1 Rhynchotus rufescens | reverse complement strand
CGTGTGCAGGGGGGTTGGACTCGATGACCTCTGAGGTCCCTTCCAACCTTGGGCATTCTATGATTCTATGATTTCAAGATAATTTCATTCTTCTGAAATACATGAAGACTCTTCTCACTTCTATGATGATCTGTACATGTTAAAATTTGCTCTTCCATGTTTCACCCAGTTGGTAAAACCCAAATTATTTGAGTTCCCCTGTTTATCATCAGCCCTGCCTTAACAATTACCTATGGGCCATCTATGAGACTTCTTTGTGCTGAGAGACAAGTTTGGCAAATTGGAGAAGACACTAATGTCACAAAAAGTTCTCTTTAATGAAGAGTCAACTGTGTGAATGGGAATACTCTTAAAGAGTCTCTGCTACCCAGTACTTCCCACAGACATTTATGTTTTTGCTGGTGGTTCTGGTTCTGTGTTCCAGTAAGGTGCAGTGAAGCAGTTTGTGGTCTCTGGGAGAGGATCAGTGCCAAGGAAGTTAGAGCAGAGTGCGCTGGTGCCAGCACACAGCAGATGGAGGTGGCTTGGTCTGCCCGACTGCAGTGTGTGGGGACGCTGGAGCCATCCCGAAGATGCTGTGGTCGATGCCTGCAAAGGAGTGTAGGAAGCTTCTCCTCACTCCCATGCTTGGGACAACAAAGCAGGTTTAGACGTGACTGCAAAGCAACATAACAATCCCAAATCCTACCAAGAGAATTGAGTATACACCTGAGACAAAAACAAAATGGGGCTTGTTGGATGCCAGCTGGGCTGGCACTGATATAAGTAGCACTTTAAGAAGCCAGGTCTCCTATCAGGGGCCTTGGAGTGAGAACGATTAATACATGGGGGAGGCAATGAAATGGAGAGCCATGGCAGTGTTCACCTGGCCCATTCTTTGCCTCCTTCCCTGGGACTGCTGAGGGAGAATAAATTGTTTGAGGAACCTCATTTCACCCTAAGTCTTTCAGTAAAGGCTCTGACACCCTCCTATATCCCGTTTTCCTGTGTGATGGAGGCCATCACATGCCCACACATTATCTGATGGGGATGCAGGCAATATGGTTGTCTAGTGGAACACTTTCCATGTTGCAGAGCAAAGCATGAAGCCTTCAGTGTCTTTTAAAGAGACCCTATGCCACTGAGTTGGGCAAGACATTGCAAAAGTAAACACAGCAGCTTTTGCATCAAAAGTTGTCACTCCTATTTGCTGCCTGCCTCCCAACAGTGACCTGGAGCAGTCCCAAGCAACCTGGATGATGTTAGAGCATGTTTCAGGGAGGCAAAGTTCTGGTTCATGGCATAGCTCTTAAACATATATCCAGAGCTGTTTGCCAGTTATTTTTTTGAGTGTTGCTTAGGAAGTATTCTCTTGTAGAAGCAATTGAGTCCTGTCTCTGGACTCTCTCAGCTTAGTGTAATAAAGAAGGGGAGTTCATTGCATTTATTGCTGACATCACACTCATCCACTCCAGAGCAGACCCTTCTGCAAGGACTGAAGGTACCTGAAATATATTGAAGGGAAACTACTAAGAGTGCTTTAAAAAAAAAAAAGTCAAATAAATAGAGGAAATCTAGTTAAAAACGCAGGCATGCAGAGCTGTGAGTCGGTTTAGGATGGTGCAGTGACCAGGTTCTGCTCATGGCCGGGCTGTTGGAGCAGCGTGTCCGTGTCAGCTGCACTGGCACTGTGCAAACCAGGATGGGCACGGCCATGTGCCCGCCTGCGAGTCCAAGGTAACACCACATTGCTGTGTGTTTGTATACAACCCAACCCAAGGGCTCTGAGCCCCGCCGAGGAGGGCTTCAACAGCGGGAGACAAAGCCACAAGGTGATGGGGAGCAAGTGCTTCTCCTGCTCTCCTGAATGAAGAGGCTTTGAGCTATCGAAAAATAAAATAAAAAGAAGCCTCTGCTGAAACCTTGTCTGGATTTTGCCAGTAACTTCACTAGGACCCAGGCAGCTTTTCCTGCGAAAGGCAGTCAATGGGTCAACGTGTTGCACCTCAGAATTGGTTGACCATGGCCAGAGCAAGGACGTAGTAAACTCTGATATTGGATTATTTGCAAATTGCAGCCGCGAAGCTAATCTAACCTTTCAGCAGCTCTTTTAAGTGATATTATTATTAGCCCTTGCTCAGAGGCTGGCAGGCAGGCAGCCAGTAAAGCACTTAGAGTTTACCACCATCCATCTGCTCCTCTAGATTTGAAGACTGTAGAAATTTTCCTTTTTAGGACTTACTTTGAATATGATTAGTGGGCCACTTGCCACATGGCTATACAAGTGTGTCTGTGTGCTGTAGGCAGAGGTATGTGACAGGTATTTTATCAATGAGGAACTCCTGATTGAACAGTATTTCCATTCATTCATCTGCTTATTTATTTGTGTAGTAAAACTGTGCCTGGTGTTCTCAAAGCATATATCACAATAACAGACACTTTGCACTACAATAAAGGGGTTACACAGTCATATACACACAACCTGCAAATGTAAAGGCCTTATTTTTAAATATATGAATAATGTGGGCTTCTATACATTTTTATAACTATAATTACATAAATACCTATTAGAGTGATGCCTGGGATGCAAGGTGGATGCTAGTAACGGACTGATACAATGATGGTAGAACAAGTTAACTCCATCCTAAAACCTATGCAGTCTAGGTAGAGATTTTATTATGCTTTTTCAGTGTTTTTTTTTTTTTCAAAATGTAGCCTGCCTAGCACTGAACGCAACAGAGCTAATTCTAGAGCTGAGACATAATATACTCATATTAATAGGGGAATGGGAGCACTGAAGGCACGTTCAGCCCTTTTATCTGAGTGCTGACGACTTAGAAAGGTGATCAGCAGCAGAGCTTATTTTATGGGGAGGTTTTGTATAAAGTCAAGTCTTCCCTGGATTCTTTCAGTGTTTCACATTCACATTTCATAAACACAGACAAGATCAAAGCTGTAATTACATTAAATTATGCTAACTTACAAGTGCCACCGGAGAAGAATCAATAGATAAATTCCTGGAGCTGCCAGGCTATATTTCCTTACGAGACAAGACACTAAAGCGCTTAAGTGCCGGGGAAGCATCGGGGATGCGGGCGGGCACGGAGGCTGGGAGCCTCGTGGCTGGGGCACACGGGTTCTGCAGTGACAGCTCCCTGGAAATCCACATTTCTCCGCAAAGGTCTCTGTGATGTTTCTGATTCACAGTCCAGCCCGTTTCATGCACGCTGAGCATTGATGGCCCTAACTCCTTTCCTGCCCCTTGGCTTCCTCGCGCAGCCGCTCCGTGCGGTGCAGAAGGCTGCGTGCGGAGGCAGCTCCTGCTCCAAGCCCCATGCACTGCTCCCCAGCCTGCAGCTCCAATCGGTGACAGGGACATGGGCAGGATTTCTTGGGCATATCTCTTACTAAAAAAGCCTGGACAGACCATTGCCAAGAAACTCAAATCTTTAGGCTGCAAATAAGCCAATTCTCCCTCCAAAGGCAAAGGACGGGAAGGGGGAGGGAGGAAGCGGTGCCTACTTAAAGCTACTGTTTATTTTTGTCTGGAGCACAGGGATGATTATTCGAGAGTGGCCAGTGCTTGGAAGCAGATAAGGCCGACAAGGCCAGGATTCCGTGTGGGAGTCACGGCCGAGGTGACTGCTCCCATCGGCCTGGCTGAGGGCCGCACTAAGCGCTCGCCTTCTTGAGGCCTCTCCCGCCCGCTGCGGCGGCGGCCTCTGCCTCTCCCCGGGCTGTGACCTTTCCCGAGCACCGTTTGAACGAGTGGCTGGTGACTTAATGCGCCACCAGAGCCTTTGAAGATCCCTTTCTGCGCGCGTTTCACGGGCAGCGTGCGGCGCACAATCTTCCCTCACAGCTTTTGTGAAACCCGAGCTGGCGCAGGCCGCGGGTTTCGAATGGAGATCTGTGTCCTGCGGACAGCGGCGCTGACTTGTTTATGTGGCTTTGGTACAGGCGCAGGCCAGCGGGTGAGGAATACGGTGCTGGAAAAAAATAAAGGGGAGACTACGGCTTTGAAAGCACTGAAGCATGTGGTTAACTCCTCGAGACTTCAATGGGCTCTGAGAACCCACTGAATAGGGCTTCTGAGGGGAGTAAATATGCTCAGATTCAACTCAGGCAGAGAAATAACAACCTCTTTCAGCTTCAAAAAGTACGCCTTGTGGCTCATTAAAGGCTGGATTTTCCACAAGGCTTCTCTCAACACTTGCAGCCTGTAATGTCCCTTTCTCCCATGCGCACTCAATAGGGTCTGCAAGAGCATTTGCCCCTTTCCTTGAATTTAAATGCGTTCTTGTCTGAAAGGAAGTGTACTGGACTATGGCAGGGCCCTTCTCACCAAGGCTTCCCCTCCTTGTTGGTAAGGGCCTCACAGGCGTTTGGACCATGATGTGGCATCCCCTGACCCGGCTTGAGGAGGAATGGCAGGATTGCTGCCCTCCTCCTGCAAGCCCCCCCAAAAGCTGGTGGCCATTCCGCAGTCCCTACCAGCCAGTCACCATTGTCTCAGGGACATTTGGAATTTGTGAATACTTGGAAGCAGCAGCCATTTTCTTCCTTAAATAGAACCACAGAATCACAGAATGGTTGAGGTTGGAAGGGACCTCTGGAGATCATCTAGTCCAACCCACTGCTCCAGCAGGGACACTTAGAGCACGGGGCGCAGCGTGGCATCCACGTACATTTTAAATATCTCCAGGGAAGGAGACTCCACAGCCTTCCTGGGCAGCCTGTTCCAGGGCTCCGTTACTCTCACAGTAAAGAAATTCTTCTTTTCTTCCTTCCTTCCTTTGCACTCTTTGTGCACAGGGAAGATGTAAGAAAAATGGGGTAAAAGCTTTCAGAAACATCATTGGTGCTGAGTTCCCAGCTCACAGCAGCCTGAGAGAGGCGTGTTTCTGCTTTCTTCCATTTGCTGTTGTCTTTTAGAAAGTACTGAGCAAGTCCAGTTTTCAGATCAGGCCCTTTGAAGGCTTCTCGAATCAGTTGTCCAGACACAGCCTTTTTTTTTGGACGATTTAGGACATGGTACTCAGGCAACCCATTCCTTCTCCACATAAAACCCAAAGAATATGAGGAATGTGGGTAAAGAGGGAGAGGAGAAACTATTTTACGTAGAAAAGAGCCAATTAACAACAATGCTTATGGACACGGCAGAATATAAGAAGAAGGGCTTATCTGCAAAATCACTTTCACTGTATCCACTAGGGCACTTCAGTTGCTGCACAGACAACTAACAAGGAGACAGTTGTCAAAATAATTGCAATTCTGTTTTTAATGCTATAAAGATTTGGTGTTATTAAGGAATGGGTGCTGAAGTTTAGAAGCAGCAAACTAAAGATGTTGGGGATTTGGAGTTACAGCTAGTTTGAGAAAGTGTTATTTACAGGCATTAACTTTTGAAGAGGCTGAATGAGCTGGGGCATATATAGAAAAGGAGGACTGCTCATATACAGAGTTTCTGTATTAAATAATATAGTATTCACTATATAGAGGTACCAGATGGACAGACTTGGCCATTCAGGCCTTCTCTTTGCCTACACAATAAACCTAGAATTAAAAGTGGCAAATTTAACCAGCTGCCTGTCCAGCAGGCTTCTATGGGCCACCCAAGTCCAGTGTCACGATGTTGTCTTGGTCTTGACATGGTGACATGACACCATGGTGACCTGGTGACATCTCAGGGTGACATGGCCCATGGCAAGGATAAAAGGGATTGTCTGTTGCTGGGCGGGAGGTTTTAATGGGCTCTTCATTAGCTCTGTCTCAGCTTTAATGGTCCGGTAAGTAATGAGCCATCCAGTCTTCTGAAACACTTCAGATTTATAAAGCCCTGGGAGTGTGTGTAGTGTTCTGCAAATAAATAAGCAGATGAATCTCTGCCCATATGGTCTAAGCCAAATACGCAACAACAACAAAAAAATCCAATAAGTAAGTGAAGAAGTGAGGAAATCCAGGGCTACCATACGCCAAGATGCAAACAAGTAAAAATACACATTTTGTTATATATTTTTTTATATAACAAAGGGACAGGGACAAGACAGAAGGTGAATGTATCATTCAGTTTGAGGTAACTTCTTTAGAATAACTGCAGCAAAACTCAGATCTGCAACTGTGTTGTCTTCGTTTTGGTGACAGGACAGTAGAAGCTACAGGAGCTTTGGCCAGGGCAGGCGACAGATAAATTGTTTGATAAGAAGCCTCTAGCCACAAAATCTGTGCCCAGGATTGATGCTTGGGGTTGTGTCCTTGGGGCTCAAGGGGAATGAGCCCTTCTCTAGCAGAAGAAATCTGATTTCAGAAACAGTCTTCAAGCCTGGAGCAGCTCCTTGAAGAAAACCGTGTCAGTTGTCCAGTCAGGTCTTACTGTAGACTTGTCAAGTGGAGATAAAAGAACTGCCAGTGGCTGCCGAGTGCTCGAAAAGGAGGAGGGCTGTGTGTGCCAGCAGGCTCCATGCCAGACTACAGGCAATAAAAGGAAAACTCCAGCCCCAGGAGAGGGAATGTGTATGGGACACGGCTCCTGATGCAGTCCAGACCTTGTCTCTGCTTCTGAAGGAAATGTCTTGCAAGAAACCTGCAAAGGCAGGTATTTTCCTGGACTGTTTGGGCTGCTACTTTTGGCTGTCCTTTAGCTCTGAACTAGCACCAGATCATGGGATGGAGCTGACCATCTCTGTCCCCAGAGAGGTCTATGAGGGATAAACCAGCTGGGCGCTCAAGGGCATCCAGCATCCTACCTCCCGAGCCAGGAATAAACCAGCTGTGAAGAAGCAGGCACCAAGAGTGGGTGCTATGAGCGAGGAGAAAGGTGGAGCTATCTTCTTGCTGTGCACAAAGCCAGTCTTGCAGACATGTCAGCCAGCTCTGAGGAGGCAGGCACCAGAGGATCTCACATCAGATCTGGACCAATAGTCCCAAGCAGAGCTAGGCAGATGAATAAATTACTTTGTGGATTTGAGACATGGTGTCTATAGAATCCAATTGCAAACTAACTCTTGAGAATTAAAGCAAGTCTAATCATCTTTCATTCTCTCTACATTTTTGTTTATTTTGAAAAGTCCATGTGCTCCCCAAGGGCTCCCCCTTTTCTCAGAGGGTACAGGGCTGCTGTGCCCCCACAGGACTCCACAGCTTTTCCATCTAGAAGGGATCTCTGAATTTCATCTGGCCAAACCCGACCATCTCAGTAGCCCTTCACTCCAGTATGTTGCTGTCTTATCCTGGGGAGCCACGCTGGACGCTGCCGTAGTCTCCATTCCCACTCAGAGAGAAGGAATCTCCTCCCTTGGCCTGCTGGCTGCACCCTCATTAACACAGTGCAGTATGTTCAATCCCAGTCTAGGGTTGGGTTTCCTAACTGTCTGTAAAGGCTTGGACAATGTCTTTATATTCTGCCTGTCCCTGTTCCCATGCTTTTTATGCTTCCTTTTTGCTTTGGAGATCAATCAGGAGTCCAAATCTGAACCAGAACCTCTTCCTTTGATATAGAGCGTGCAAGTCAGAGAGTGTCAGCTCTAAAACAAATTTGTTATAGGACAGGTCAGAAATCAAAGCTGTTTTCGTTTACAGAAGAATTATATCTGCTACAGAGAATCAGCTACAGAGAATACTGAGTTTTCTGAAGTGTGGTCAAAATTAGAAACCACAGTGTCCATCAGGACAAAGCTGCATCCATCTGCACTTGAGATCCAGCAATGGTGATGTGATGTCTAGTCTTTACCAAAATTTGTTCAGTATAAAATCTGTGCAGAGAAGAAAAAGAGAAGTCCCAGAGGATGAGGATCAGAGAGGTTTCATATTGTTTCACTGCCTTTGAGAGAGCTGCAGAAGCACAGACTCCATTTTGGGAGTTGAGGAAGCATTTTCTTCATAGGGAAAAGGGAGGTGTAAGAACAAGAGCACCACTAGTGGAGAAGCAACCCAGTTTGTAGCTCATGATGCACCAGGGCAGGCAGTCAGATATCACAGCAAGAAACATGCCGTGAGAGCAGAGCTGTGATGGAAGAGCAAAGCACTCAGCACAATGATTCCCAACAAACACAATTGAACAGGGTAAATAATCTCCTATCGTAGCAACCTCTAAGATTTGAATTAACCTCCCTAGGCCTTAAATTTGAATTCTTCATATGGGGCTAGTGTATAGTAGGTTAATTATATGGACCTCTGGTAATTGGCTCAAATATAGCACAAGGGGATTTTCATACTAAGCCAACATCAATACTGTGCATCAAAGGCTGCCCTGAATTCTCCCCCTCTGATGCTCAGTCATCTTTGATCTAAAAAATGAAAAGAGCAAGGGATTTTGTTGTTATTTTTACTCCTTCCCCCTGCCCCAAGATTGAGGTTACTGAAAATACAAACAGAGGAAGGAAAAAAGGTGGTGGAAAGAAGAAGGAAAAAAAAGCAAGAAATGTAAAGAGAAGCAGGGAAGATGTGCTGAGTTAAACAGAAGGAGATAGGTTTGAAAAAGAAGACAGTGTTGCTGACAGGAGGAAGAGAGCTGCTATAGACATGGGAACGCCAGTGAGCAGCGAAGCGAGGGAGACAAGTCCAAAGATGCTCTTAAGATTGAGGAAAAGGGGTCTGGCCATGACTTTTCTGGGATATGAGGATCAGGTACTGTCTTTTCAAGCCACCAGCCACTTTACCTCACTGTGATCTGCTGCAGAAGCCACCAGGAAGCCGTGAAGCCCCACAGCACACATGCAAAAGGCTGGATACCTGGTTAGGAATAATAATGCTTTGGGAAACCTGTTCCTGTACATCCATCTTTGTGTTACTCCTCTATAAAAGGCCCAGGGTGGCCATTCAAGAGAGCAAACCAAGCCTCCTATGGGCAAAAGCAGGACCACTGCTGGAGGGCACCTGAGCAAAGGGAGCTCTCAGGATGATGAACAGTTATGGAGCTGAACATGTAGAAGGGAATGGGAAGCAGAAAGGAGAGTACAAGTGGAATTCAAGAGCTGGGGAATATTTACGACCTTTGCTTAGCATTACATCAGGGGCTCGGCTCTGAGCTCCTTGTGCTTCCCCTTGGCAGCTCAACAAGAAAAAGAGCAACCTGTTCCTGGTGACACTAAGACTGAGTCGACCTGAGCCCTGGGGCTGGAAACTCTTGGCTTCAGAAAGGAGCTTGCTCACAAGCTTCCCATTGATGCCTGAACTCCAGGTCCATCAGTTACGGGAGGACAAATCCTCAACATGGGAATCTGGATGGGCTCGCAAAACACGTGAGGACACCTGCAGCTTAATCTTCCAGTCTGGCCTCACTCCTGATGCACAGCAATGGGTGGCCTGTTCCCAGGAACGTGTGTGCTCCTGTGCCCTTACCGTCTGTCCGGCCAGCGGTCCTGCACTCGTCCCTCTGGGGTGCTCCTTGGAAACACTAGGAAAGTGTTTCAGAGAACAGGAGAGTCAGGACACAGGGATTTGGTCACCTTGCAAAGACAAACACTTGTTTCCCTTTGGCACTGAACTGATTTTTTGATAAGAGTGAGTATTAGCCCCCCCTGTGAAATATTTTGTTTCAGATCAGCTCAAAATGCATTTACTTCTCCATCCTTCAATTTTCCAGCTCAGCCACTAAACTGGAAAACCTGCTATTTGCACAGCTCTGATTCCTGGGAGTTAGAAAATGGTGAAAAATATGTAAAAAAGAACAAACAAAAAAAGATTTCAGGAACATGCAGTAAGCAACCAAGAAAAGAGAGGCGGAAGAAATCAGTTCCTAGGGCTGTTTGAGACAGTTGGCAAAAAAAAAAGAAAAAAGAAAAAATCCACAGAAGTGTTTGCAACGTCTGAATAAAATTTCACCAAAAATCTCTTTTTTTAGTTTTTATAACCAAATCAAATACTGGGCAGGAATGCAACATTTCAAAAGTCTGCCTATATGAATCCAAAGGAGAAAAGAGACTCCACATTTTTCTTTATTAAAAAATAAAGCTATAAAACAAAAGAACAAAATAGCATTAGGAGTGAGAATATATTTGTCTGGGCATCTGCTGTGAGAGTGCAACAGGCAACATCACCAAGATAAGCAGGCAAAAAATATGAAGCTCTGCTCTACATCCCTGCCAGAAAAATAGCAGGTATGTTTGACACGTTAAAAATGTGCCTACCATTACGCTGACTTTTAACTGCAGTTGTTAGAAGAAATGGCCTTAGCAAACACAGCGTTACCTGCCTGCCTTTTGTTGATATATTTTCTTCCAGTCTTGCCTGTGTGCCTCTGCAGTCAGACTGATACTTGAGCTTTCTCTTTGCTGCGTGTCGGGGCTATCACCGCTGAGCCATCTGGAGCTACATGCTCACTAAGAACCTGCTATCAATTCCCCTGCAAAGCCAGATAATGGGATTCACTCTCTCTTCTTCCCATTACGGTCTTCTAAAGGCCAAATCCTCCACTTACAGCCCAGAAAGTCCCTTCAATCCAAGGCTGCATTTACACTAATGTAACTGGAGGCTAATTTTGGCCCTAAGTTATTTGTATAGTCAGATATTAACTTAATGTAGACCATTTTCTGAGCTTGGTTCCTCTGTGCAACGTATATCAATTTACTGAAAGCTAGAATATCCTTCTTAGCTTCCTGTATCATACATTCATACATTCAGAGCATGGACAGGGAGAGCGTTTTCATTTTGCCAATTATGGCTGTGGTGGCAATAGGATGAGATTGACTTGCACTTACATCCATTACAGTGTTGCAAATTTTGTTCTGTGTAGAATATTTTATATGATGGGTTTCTTTTGTATCATTTGGAAATCAATCCTTAGTAATTTAAAGTTCCTTGTCCTTATTGAACTGCTCTCTTCCTGGTGGAATTGGTTTGCATGTTGATTTGGAAGAGAATGAAAACTCGCTGAACTACAAAGGTCGGCTGCAGAGATTTCTGGTGAAGTATGACCAACGTCCTCTTTATTTCTAGGCCGTTGTTTCTTTTAGCATTTCTCCAGCTGATTAGTTTTAATGAGCAGCAGCTCTACCAATGCATAAGGGAATTCACAGCTCAGTAAGTAAGGGGAAAGAAAACCAGCAGTGGAAAATGGCTGTGTGCAGGTGGCTGTTGACAGAAAAATATACACCTTTAGGTGCGCAGCAGAAATACCATAGGAGAGAAAGCCTCCTGCTTTGTACCTGGCACCCAGTGAGAAGCTGCACGGTGCTCAGTTCCCATGTCAGTAGGCTCTTTGAGATCCACAAAGGCAGGCAGCTACTAGGGATGTCTGTCGAGAAGTGGAGTTCTGCTTTGGAAACCTCAGGTCTCCAAGTACACCTAAGCCACGACTGTTTGTTTCCATAAAAATGCCATATCACTTCATACACATTCAGAGGAGGAGGCCTCCGTGCTTGGATTTTGCCCTGCCGTGTTTCTCCTGTTTCAAGCGGCACCGGTGGGGTTTGCGCCTCCTGCTCCTGCATGAACGCGCAGAGGAGCAGCGCAGTGAACAGGCATCGAGAGGCTCCTGCGGGCGACGGGGGCTGCAGGAAAGCCTGGCCCCCTGACACAAGTGATCCAGCCAACCCTCGTTTCTTTCCTGCTACAGCAACAATTCATCATCATCCTTTGGCTCCAGTGTCTCCCCTTTCCATGCCTAGAGCACACAGAAACATTTAGAGTGTTGGGTTGTCACAGGATCTCAGACCTGTTTCTGTAGGTCTGCTGGCTGGTTCCAGTGCTGGGGTGCAGAAATGTCAGCGTAAAAACCCTTCAGAGGCTATAGAGAAGCAAAGCTGCCTCACTCCTGGCCTGGTGTCTGTCGTTCCCTGGAAATCCTCATCTCCCCATCGCCGCAGAAAGCGTTTCAGCAGGAGGCTGACAATCCCAAACACGTTGTGGAAGTGGTAACGCTCATTTGTGAACTGAGGACTGTTGGTTTGCAGCGGGACTCAGGCCCGGGGACCATGTTCACGTAGGAGTGCAGGAGCTTGCAGCAAGCTGCAGGACCACAGCTACAGGAGGTCCCGGCCACTGGTTGTCCCCAGGGTAGACACCTGCCATTGCATCCGTCTTGGGCACACCGGAAAATCAGTAATCCCTGCGTGCATCCCTGCGCGTGCTCTGCATGTGCCCCGGGAATGCACGGACTGCTGAGAGCAACTTGGGGCAGCAGATCCCATGGGTAAGGGGTAACTGGTGAGCTGAGGACGTTCCTGGAGCTCGTGTCACTGCAGGTCTCCTGCTGCCTGAAAGAAAGGCCCAGAGAAAAGCGCCACGGGATGTGCGGTCAGATCACACCGCACACAGCCCATATGGAGTCTATCTTTAGCCTTTAAAAAAAAGCAACAGTGATGGTTGCTCTGAGATACGAATCTTCCTCCCCGTGCGGTTTCGCACAGAAGGAGCCCCCCAGTGCTGCTCAGTTCCATGATGTCTCATGCAACATGCCTCAGATGGGACAGCTTGGGCCAGCGGGCCCAGCTGCTGCCCCGGCGGCACTGCCCATCCCTGGGAAACGGGAATGTGAGAAGCAGCAGGAGAGTTTGCTCCAGTGTGTGCAGACTTCACACATTTCAGCACATACCCGGCTGAGTTGGCATCTATGGCCAGGCTGGCCAGGCTGCGGCCATTCAAGGTACTGCAGCTTATCTCAACTCAAGGTAGTCTAAGTTAGTCACACAGAATCACAGGATGGTTGAGGTTGGAAGGGACCTCTGGAGATCATCTAGTCCAGCCCCCCTGCTCCAGCAGCAACATCCAGAGCACGGGGCACAGGGTGGCATCCAGGTGGGTTTGGAGACCTCCAGAGAAGGAGACTCCACAACCTCCCTGGGCAGCCTGTGCC
>JAVCKT010024381.1:7624-42619 GCA_032273925.1 Rhynchotus rufescens | reverse complement strand
TATTTATATTTATATTTATATTTATATTTATATTTATATTTATATTTATATTTATATTTATATTTATATTTATATTTCTGTGGAAGCAGATAGCTCTGGTAGATTTAGATCACCAGCTGCTCTGCTGTGGTTTTGTTGTGCCAGGATGACTCAGGGGGCCCCATGAAGCCATAGGGCTGCCCTTGCAAAGCCCTGGATTATAAAAGCCTGTTGATTCTTCCCTTGCTAGTGGTTTATGAGGTTAAACTTTCTGGGTGAAGCTTTCACTTTGTGATAATAAACTGTTTTACAAGAGTTCAGTGAATTTCCCGGAAGGTTAATTTCAGCTAAATTGGCCCTTTTCACTCTACCTACAGCAGAAGGGCATCTTTGGAGTTCTGAAAGAAAACCTAGCAAGTGACCAAGTCAAAGATAAATGATGCAGATCTGCACTAGTACAGAAAAGCAGGGAAAGTTTACTGAAACCAGGATTTTTTTTTTCTGTTGGATTTGAGAGACAATTTGAACTGGAAATTTATTTTTCTCCAGCAGTATGTCAACACCTGGCACAGCCTATGTGCAAAGAGCAGATGGATAGTGAGAGAATGGATTTCTCATGGTATTCTCTAGCTTATATGTGTGCATTAGTGGGTAGTATGTGTTTATGCTGATGTCAGTGTCTTTCCTTGTCCGACAACATGTACAAGCATCCGCTGCTTGTAATGGGCTCAAAAATTATTAATGTCAGTACTGAGGTCTTGGTACCCCAGTGCTATGGACACGAGAGGGACTGTAGGAGCATCTAGTGACTGAGAGACTTATAAGGGCAAAATTGGGGCTGTAAATAGAGAGGACAGGGTGAAAAGTCTTTCAGGACATCACAGAGCAGTTCAGCGTCCTGGCTAGAGTCTCCAGAATCCCAGTCTGATGCTTTATTAATGGCTGCTCTTGTTGAACTAGTGCTTCTCTTAGGGTTAAAGTTGTCATATTTTACCTAACATACATGTAAAACATACATGTAATACTTTGATGTGGTGGTGCAGAATGAGCTGTTTTCCAAGTGGAACTGGGATGGTCCGCCTTGTGCTCCCAAGGTCTCCTCGCGTCTCTGAGCACCGGTGGTGGAGATTTGTCTTCCTTTCTCCCTCAGCCTCCAAGTGTTATCCTGAGAGCACGTCAGAACTATTCCTTGTCCTTCAGCCTCCCGCCTAGATGAATGCATGGGAGCACTCTTGGAAGGGGTGTTTTTCAGGTGTGTTATGCTCATTCAGGCAGCATGTGGTCCTGTGGACTGCAGAAGGTCTTGCTTCTTTCTTCTGCCTCTGCAGCATTTGCTTAAGTTTGGTACTGAAAGATATGAGCAAAATAAAGCCAAGTAATTAGCTGTCCCGGCCCTAATTCCCTGGACAGAAGTTAACTTCTCAGTAACTGAAACTGGCTTAATCCTAATCCCCTGCAAAATCCCCTTTTTAAGAGTCTTTGTGGGGCTCCCTGATTGTAAGGAACTGATTTCAATATAATGACGTGCAAGCACAGGCTTCTTGAGAAGACCTATGCTTCTGAATATAACTCCGTGTGCTTCACTGCTCCAGAAAACCATTCCTGAAGCCTGGAAGAGTTGCATATTGTTATGGTGACTATTAGGATGCAGAAAATGCCCTTCCTGTATACCTCTTTTCTCAAAGCAGTGTAAGGTACAAAATAAAACACATTTTTAAGGGTTATAAATTAAAATTAATTCTCAGCAGGTCAACAGAGCAGCCTGAATGATTATTAGTCTTGTGAACTGCCTGAAGATGAACAGAAGATGGAACATCACATTGACTGCAGGGTGCAGAAATTGCTATAGTCTTGTAAGCTTTAATTTTCTGAATTATTCAAGACACTTAATAAAACATTCTGTCTTTTGATTTGAGAAACTTTAATTAAAATTGGTCACGGGGAAAGAAGGTGAAGGAACAGGGCTCTGACTCAGGAAATCATATCTGTTTGGAGGAATTGGTTGTACTATGTGGTAATGTGTTTGCTAGAAAATTAAACACCTTCAAGGGATACCAAGGCACTGGAACACAGCTGCAGAATCACCAATTTAGATTAGAAGGGTTCGCTGGAGATCTTCTAGTTGAAGCCTCTGCTCAAAGCAAAGCAGACCTCAAAGCAATATTAAGTTGCTTGCACCCTTGCTCAACTAGATGTGAAAATCTTCTGAGGATGGAGTTTTCACAGGCTCTCCAGGCCATCTGTTCAAGTTCTGAACCTCTCTCGTGATAAAGATTTTATTTTTTTGGTTATGCCCAATTGTCTTTTCCCAAGACAATTGCAAACATTTCATGTTGTCCTTTCTAATCCCATTAGTAGGTGTCAGCCTGCAATTAAATCTTCCCCTTACTTTGCCAAGCAAAACAAACCTATTTGCCTTTTCTTCATTTGTTATGTGCCATTAACCATCTTAGTGGTCCTCTTAATGAATCCCTTCCTGTTTCTCAACATCTCTGTTTTACAGAGGGGGCTTAGAGTAGAAACAACATCCCAGTGCAACTTCATGAGAGTTGAGCAGAAAGGAGTAATTATTTCCTTGTTACTCTCTTGCTAGCCTGCTAAGTGGTTAGCCTTCACTGCTGCAACATGCACTGCTTTCTTATTCTGAACTTCTAGTCTGCCAGGACCATGAAGGCGTTTTTACAAAGTCAGCCCTTACCCATTTGGGGTTTTTTTGTGTGTGATTTTTATTTTGTTTTGTTTTGGTTCCTTCATGGACTTCTTCCATCTCTCATGCTGGATTTTATATTTACTTTTGCTGCCTCTAATGAGGTTCCTGTTGCCTCACTCCTCCAATTTAGCTCATTAGTTCTTGATCTCCTGCTGTCTACAGAGTAAAGTTCTGATCCTACCTACATGCTCCTTTTTTTCTTTGGAAATAACTCTGCTTGACCCCCCTTCCTTTACCATCAACATGTAGGAGAATCTTGGTGCTGTTTCCTACTGCTTAGCCAAGAAACAAGAGCCCTGTTTTGGAATACAGGAATACCGGGAAAGTAATGTCTCTCCTGAAATTGTACCAGGTACTTTCTCTCCTTTGTAAGGTGCTGGTTGTGGAAACCCAAGCTTCAGGCCCGTAGTTTATTCTCTGGGAGTCTGGAAGGGACCATTCTACCTAGCAGAAACTGAGGCATTCCGCTGATCCCGATAAAAACTCTTGTTTTTATCCCCCCCACCTTTCTCCTGGCTTACCCCCTCCACCTCTGGGATGGCAGACAGTGAAGGAGAGATGGAGTTACAGCTTCCTTGACAGTTGGCTATTCTGTCCTTTGTACATCACTTTGTGCCTGACAGGACCTTTATTTTATTCTTTTTTGTAAGAAAATACCTCACATGCTAATCTTGGTGTGTTAGCTGATCTCAACACAAATACTTGTCCATTAATGCAGTGCCTTCCTGTGCATCTTTCATCTCCTTGCTCTCTGGTGTTCTCCTGTTTCACTTCTCTCCCTCTTTAGTTCTGCTTAATACAGTCCACCTCAGGACCACAAGTCCCAGCCGTGGAAACTAGGACAGATTGTGAAAGCAGGTAGCTAAACTCTGTTAATGAACATGCCACCCAATGCTGAAGGCTGCAAAGGCCAGGCTTCACATGACATGTTTCCTTCTAGAATTTATTTATTTGCTTATAAGATTAACCTATAACTGATTTTTTGGTTTACTAACGTCTTGCCTGTAGCTATTTCCAGAGTACAAACAATATTATTGGTGTTCTTTTACATTCTGACAGATTGGTTGGCTATAGAGCAAAAACCCACTACAAATTAGGTCTGAGATGACTCCATCCTAACTTCAGAGCCTGCCATGCAGATTTCTACATTGGAGGGGCTCATCCTTATGCCAGCTTGGACCAAAGTTTCATGTCATGTCTCTGACAGTGACTAGTTCTGGAGAAAGACGTAGGAACAAGTAAGACAATACTGGCAGTGATGCAGTGATGCTGAGGAACTTTAGGTTTATACATGGCAGTGTCTTATGGTCTGCTTTCTATTATTTTTTTAGCAGTTCTTAGTAATTTGATTTTTCTTTCTTTCTTTTTTTTTTCTTCTGGCAAGTAGTAAATATTGAGTTTATATTTTCACAAAACTGCTACTATTCTTAAGTCCGAATTTAGACTAACTGTAGTAGCTAATTCAGACTTGTACATGTAAAACTAGGATTTCTTTCCCCCATGTCTGTTACTTTTTGAACTGAGTTTTATCTGGGACTTAGTGACAAGCTGCTCATATCAGAATGTCTTTCTGCTACTTGTCTGCTACACTCTGCAATACTTTGGGCATGTGACACTTCAGACCTAGTTTAGATGTCTACTTTAGGACAATATATCCCTGCTTCTATTCACTGGCTCTGAAAAGAACTTGAAAAATAGGTCACCTATAAGACCTCTAGATCTGGCCAGCAGAACCCACTCGTGATGTCTGTTTAAGTTATTTAGCAGCTGAGATTCTCATAGTTGGTTGAATTTGTTTTCATTGCCATGACTATATATGAATCCTGTGTGTGTTCAGGGAGTTTAACATGGATATTTAAGGTAGCAATTTTCATCTTTTCTGTGTCCCTAGTTCTTTGCAGGCATTTGATTTGCAGGAAGCTAAACTCATGACAGGGCAAGCTCCTATATATGTGACTTATGGTATGATCGTATGATTAAGATTTATGCCTGTGTTGTGGAAGGAAAAGGCTCCTCCCTTGGAGAAGATTCAGTGTATATTTTTAAAAGGCCTTCAATAGGGAGAAAACTGAGAAAACTCTGGCAAGAGGTGAATGTTGACTGTTCTATATTTCTCATGTGAGTGAAGTAAGGATACATTTAATGACAATAAAACTGAATCCTATGTTCTTTTCCTCTATTTAACTCTCATAAGTTATTCCCCCAAGGTCAGGTAGATGTATCATTTTTCTGTGATTTCCTCCCCCTCATTTCTGTTGCTTTATCTACTTTGTTTTGAAAACAATTTCTCTTTTCTTCTACTTTAAGGTTTTTTTTGGTGGGGTGAAGTTTATTTTGTTGTTGTTGGGAGAAGGCGTTGGCTGAACTGTGGAGGATGAACTGAAGGAATAGTGAAGCAGACTACAAGAGAATGCTGTTGCTTACATAAAACTTGAGCATTATGTAAATCTCATAATTTTTTCTCATGAGATTTCTCAAAATCTCATAAATATTTCAAATATAATTTTCTAAATTTCTGTTCCTGTAGCACTCACTCTTCAGATCAAATCTGATTCCTAAACATTGATGTGAAGACTAAACAAAACCAGAAAGGGGTCCTTGTTAGAGTGTTTCCTCAGCAGACACAGACTGCAAAGATGCCATTTCTAGTGTCTGGAGCAGCTGGTTATTTTTTATAAAGATCAGTTATGGTGTTTTTCCAGAGGTTATGCTCATGGGAACGCCTGTTCATGCTTCCGTAGACTCTGTTGCAGGATAGTGAGAGCCTAACTGAAAGTCATCTCTCTGTGATCAGAGCTGAGATAGTGCTGAAATGATCCATGATGTCATGAGAGATGGCGCTCCAAAGTCAGTTAAAGCGTTTTTTTCCAGGATATTTTAAATAAGAGATTAATTTGTCAATAAATGCTGGTTGATTTGATATCACAGAGTTGCTGAGGTTGGACAGGAGTCACAGGTATTATCTAGTCCACCCCTCCTCAAAGCAGGTTCAACTAGACCACATTGTTCAGCATTGGATCCAGTAAGATTTTGATTATCTCCAAGGATGGAGAATCCACAAACTCTGCTACCTGTTGCAGAGTCTTACCACTTGGTATTTTTTTTCATAAGGTTAAATGGAATTTCCTGAATGTCACTTTCCATTGTCCTTCCACTGGGTATCACTGAGAAGAGTCTGACTCTGTTTTCTTTACTTCCTCCATCAGATATTTATACACATTGATAAGATACTCCTGGGCCTTCAGTCTCTCCTCTCCTCTCCTCTCCTCTCCTCTCCTCTCCTCTCCTCTCCTCTCCTCTGTTCCAGCTCTCAGCCTCTCCTTTTATGCTGGAGCCCCCAGTCCCTTCATCACCCTCATAGCCCTTTGCTGGACTCGCTTTATTAGGTCTATATTTCTCTTTTATCGTGGCACCCATGACTGAATCTAACACTCTAGATGTGGCCTCCCCAAGGCTGGACAGAGGGGAAGAATCACCTTCCTCAACCCGTACTCTTTCTAATACAGACCTGGATGCCCCTGGTCTCCCTTGCTGCAAGAGTACGTTGACGGCTCAGGTTCAACTTGTCCTCCAGCCTATATTGTGTGAGGGGTGATTCCTCCCCAGGGGCAGGGTTTGACATTTCATGCTAAGCTCACAATGAGCTTCATGAGGTTCCTCTCTGCCCACCCGTCCAGTCTGTTGAAGTCCTGATGAATGGCAGCATAACCCTCTGGTGTATCAACAACTCCTCCAATTTTGCATTATCTGAAAATTAAGCACTTCCTGTACATAGGTTCAGAAATATTCCTTAAGGTAAAACAGAAAAACAGAGTAATAGACTCAGCACTGGGATAACTGAGTGCAGTTTCATGTCCTGTCCTAAACCAGAACTATGGAAGAGGGAGTATTCATCAGCCTAAGTGATCTGTAGAATTTTTTTTTAAGTGTATGGGGGCTAAGGGAAGTTGAACACCTCATTTTAAGCTATTTTAGGCAATCACCTCTTCTGAGGAGGAATGGTGTTGGTCTGGTTCTGCTATGGATGTGGAGCTGTGATACTGCTCGGGACACCTCCAGGGATTGGGAAATGCTCTCAGGTCCTGCAGTTTCATAACAGCCTTTAGTTGTAAACACTACTGCTGTCCATATATGTCCATATAGACCAATTTAGTGAGAGCCTGGCCTGAAATCGTGTTGGCTGCTGATGTGTTTCCATGTGTAACATGAAATGTAAGAGCAAAACAAGTGGTGTGGATGTGGCTGCTGCTCCAGCTGTAAGGCAAAGAGCCCTTCAAAGTGTTACATGCAAGAAATCCCCTTCTCCAGCCTGTTAGTCCAAACAACTGCTCTGTGTCAAAGCAGCACAAATAGCTTTTAGCCAGAAAAAGCCTTTCTAACTGCTGCTACTCTGGGGCCATTCTGTGCTGATTGCTGTCCCTACACAAGGGCTGGGCGCAGTATGCGGCTTAATAAATCCCACTGTCGGATTTCCATTGTCTCTTTGTTCTGGGTTGCCAAGGAAGCCAAATATTATTTCTGTCCTTGAAAGAAGCTGCAAATATGGGGAATGGCCTCAGTGAGAGGTGGGGGAGAAAAAGGGCCCTGTGGAAAATGCCTTTTGTGTTCTCACTTAGTGCCTTTGCAGAGGTGATGGTGGCAGTGTGGTGGAGAGGGGCTGTTCTGGATTCTCTGTGCTGGCAAGAGGTCTTTATTACTGTTATTAACTTATATTCCTGCCTCTTAATGTGTCCTTTCATCCCCCTTTATCATGTACTACAGAGTACTCCTGATTAAAAACCAATACACATTTATCCCTAGGCTTTCTGTTTTAGCTCCTAGCATATTGCTGCACAATCATAGGCCCTTTTTTTTGCCCTTTGGCTATAGAAATGGGATCCTCTCCAGCTGATATTTGGGAAACTGAGGTGTATTGACAATAGTAAACAAAGAGTTTAAACAACTCTTTTCTGACCCTGAAGGTGGTGGCCAAAGTTGGCCTTTCTGGACAGCACAAGAGAGGAGATAGAAGCCACCTGAGGGATGCCCTTTTGGCCGTGAGAAGTAAAACTGGTAGAGTTGAACTCTATTATCTATTTTGAATTATCTATTTTAGACATCTATTTTGGGATAAAATGCTTTGCACCAGATAGTGCTTATTTCTTCCCATGGCTGTATGGAGAAAGCTCAATTGGCAGCTAAACAGCATGGTGGCCTCTGAGGGTCAGTCTCCTGAGATAGAGCTTTCCTCCACATTATGGCTTTTTCTAGCTAAGAAACAGTGCTACCTTCCAATGCAAAGGGAAATATCTGAGGATGGGGATCTAATAGGTCTTAATAATGAAGCCTAAACTAGGATGAACTGATTTTTTCAATGATCTTCAAAAGGTTGCGGCTTTTGTTAGTAGGTGACATGAATGATTCTGCAAGAAAAATAAAAATACACTTAAATTGGTGAGATATTTTGAGACTCACTTTTTTTTTTCACTTGAACACCAGGAAAGGATGTCTTGTTTAACACGCAGAGAGGAAATTCCTGCCTTAGTGCTTGATCTTCAGCCCAAGGTGTAGAGACTATCCTTTACTGCCGAGTGTCAAAGATCCATCCTTTCCTGCAATGCCTTTTCCAGGAGGGCTGTGGGAGAAGTTGAGCAGTTCAGCTTCTAGGTGAAACTGGTAATGCTCAAGCTGCTGTCCTGGATTAATATTGCTTCTATCAAATTAAAAAAAAAATCTATTTACTTGTATAGTCACACCTCCTACTACCCCTTTGGCATTTAACATTGCTGTATATCATCTGGTTCCTGGTGAGCAATGAATTCCCCCTTGGCTGAAGTCAATGGCTAAAGCAGCAGATGCTAATCTGGTAGTTCTGCCTAGCTGCTGCACACACCTGCATGTTCTGCTAGGATGGTATCGGAGATCCGTGACCAAGGCCTCAGAGATAGGACGCACCAGAAACAATGAAGCTCTGTGCAAGCCTATAGTTTTTTGTGCTTGTTTTTTTTTTTTTTTTTTTTTTTTTTTAATCTCCTGCTCATCTTTGTTTCTTTTCATAGCCAACATGATCTTCCTTTTTTTTTTCTGGTAATTTTTATGTGGAAAAAAGACAGGCTCTTCTGCAAACAGGAATAGCTCTGAGGAGATCTGGGAGGTCATCTGCATGGGAACATTTATAAAAAGCTGACAAATCCAGAGGCCCCCAAAGAATATTTCACATTTGCAGATGGGTGCTCTTGTTCAGATCTCTTTCCTTCCTCCTTTCTAGTATTTTAAAGCTATTTTCTTTCTGTTTCTATAGTTTCCCAACCCTTACACAAGTAACCCATGATGCTTTTGCCTGATTCTTCTTGTCTGGATAAATTCTTGTAATTGCACTTTTAACTGACAAATAAGGAAGAATCTCTTTCATCTCTACTGCTACCTTTGTCTCCTTTTTTATTTTTGCTTTTTCACTTCCTTGAAATGACAACGGGCTTCTTTTTCCCCTACTCTGCTTCTTCCTTCCATTGTTTAGCCCATTTTCTATCTTGTCTCAGTTTCTCCTCATTTCCTTTCCTCTCCAGAGGTTCATAAAGCTGCCAAGGCCTGACCAAGGCAAAGAGAAATATGTATTTCACAGGCAAGGGTCATGTGGAGGGCAATATCATAGCTCTCGCTGAGGGTCTTGGGGGAAAAGGTTGCAGGTTCATTCCAGAGCTGCTGCTCTCGTTAGGTTTGTCAAATCCGCTCCGCCTAAGAACAAATAACTAAAATATGGAATTTGAAGCAGACAGGAAAGGGGGAGATTAAAATCCCCGTGTTGGAAAGAGGCTTATGCCTAATCTTCGAATCTTCTCAGAAAGGGGAGCACTGGGAGAGATAAGCCCAAGAGTCTCTGGTCTGGAAGGGAACTACAAATTTAAGTTCTTGGTCTCAGCAGACCGCACGCTGAGTGTGAATGATAGTTGTCCTTCCAATGACACAATTTGTCTTTGCCCCAGAAAATTCCCTGCTTGCTCAGTGTAAATACTTTCAGGTGGCAAAGCAGTGCAGAGTGATCCGACCTACTTGGGCAAGAAAATTGCCTATCCTCTGCCCTAGTTACATGTTGTCCCTAGGCCTTAAATTTAAGTTTGCAACAGGAAAAGTTTCTGATAAAAAAATGGCCATCAGAGTGTTAAAGAGCTTGTTAAAATTTGTGAGAGAGACTGAAACCTTGCTGGAAATATTTCCCTGTAGGGGAGCTCTTCATTGCCAAGATGGTATTTGCACATGTAAGTCACATTGTATTTTTTCATGCAAGGTAACAGGATTTCAGACTTACTTTCTGGAATCCCAAGAATTGCTCAACATTTTGACCTGCCATTTGAAATCTACCTTTTTTTCTAGGATGTGTAGCCCACGCGAGGCCCCTGAGCTGCTTTCTGGCGCCGGGCGTGAAGAGCTCATGTCTGCCTGTGATGGCTTTAGCAACAGCTCCCATAGGTCTTGCCTTCACTCCTGCCATTTGCCCTAATCTAAACAAAGCTGCCAACTCTCTGTACTCACGGCCATGTCAGAATAAGTTCCCACAAATGGGGAAAAAAGTGTTTGTTTAGTGTCGGTGTTTCTCAGCCCTTGTCAGGTTGTTATGGTTTAGCTCTCAATCTGCTTAAAGGAATCGGTCAGTGGGCATAAAGGCTTGCCTGTCACTTGTGTGGTCAAATCACTGTTTTCATTGTCCCCTTGTGCTGTGGTAGGTAAAAGCTTTCTTTGAGTGATAGTAGGGGACTTTCCCTGGCACTTATGTAGAGCTGCTCTCAGGCTCTTTCCTCACTGAAGCCCTGCAGAAAAGCATGGCTGATTTGTTTTTCTTTTACTGTATATTTCTAATGCAGGAACAAATCCTTCCTTCTTCATTTGCAATGGTGAAAGTTTGCATTTTGGCCAGACTTGGACATTGCACCTTCCTGGGAACTGTGCCCTCATGCTCTGTCGCTCACTATCCCTGCTTAGGGACACAAGACTGCAGTTGCAGACCTTGCCAGAGACCCAAGTGGATGTGCAGCAACTGCCTTCCTGACAGACAGTGAACATTTCCTATTGCCAGAGAAAATGTGAAAATTATTGTTTTTGGCACATGGAAAACTGGTGAATCCTGACTCTCAAAACATTAGGAAAAAAACCCAAAGTGTCATTCATTAGGCTTGAGGATGCAGCAGAAGACCACTGCTGGGCACTCTGCTGTCTCACCAGCTCTGAGTTCTTTCTAGGTGTCCTGGAAGACCTTGAGAAGGGATTTGATGGAGATAATGAGCAATTATAGAGCATTATAGGGTCCTTCTTTGCTAGGGATGGAGAAGGTGTGACCAGGATTGTTTCCAGATGGGCCACCAAAGCTGTCAAAGTGCAAGTCATAGGTAAAGTGAAGGTGAATGAAGATGCTGATCATCATAAAATGTTCTTGGCCTGTTTAGTAACTAATAAGTCATTCAGTGAACTGAGAACATATCCTGAGGGAGGGGGAATGGATCCAACTCCTGACTTCTTTGCCAGTTATATAATAAGACTGTGTTGGGTAACCACTTTAGCAACACATGAATAAGTTGATTCCTGGCCCTTGAGAGACTGGTGGTGCAAATTGGATTTCAGCAATTTTAGGGGATAGGCCTGAAGGTGCAGAAGGGCTGTCTGTCTGCCATAATATCCTATGGATCCAGAAGGAACTGTGAGCATCAGCATGCCCTGGGAGCAGCCTGAGTGCAAGGACTGAATCCCGTTAAGAGTTCTTTCTTAGAAGACACTGAGCTTTGGGTCTGGTCTTTGCTAGTCATCTCTATTACCTATTAGATCTGTAAGGATGAGGATTTTTAGGTCAAATATATTTTCATGGAAGATTGTCACAGGAAGGGATGGGATCAAAGATGTACTTTACTGTGGAATTGGAAGTAAAGATTATCATCAGGGAAACTTGTCTGCATGAGGAAGTTTACCAGCAAAGATATGTTGCTAGTTATTCAAGTGTGTCCCCATGTGAATATGTTTACTGTGGAAAGCTGAATGGGTATCATCAGAGCAGCCTAATTATACCCCTACAGCTTCGCTCTTAAATTTCCTCTGTATATAAACCCCCATTAGAGAAAACTGTTCCTCTTCCCATAAAACAAAGCTGTTATAGCCTAATTTAGAGGAGCTACACTCCCCCTGTGGTGTGATCTGTCCTTATTGCTAGTTAGCATGCGATACGAAGGCCACCAGTGAGCAGTGCTGTGAATAATATGTGCCATGGTTGTGTCTCAGAAAGGACTGGGTTGAAAACCAAGGAGAAAGAACCAGGAGAAACTGCTCAGAAAGTATCACCCATGTAGTTCTTGAGGCCATAAAGCGTTGACCTTAACACTTAATGCAGTCCTGTCTCTCGAATGAGGTGTTGCCTGTTTTGCCTTTAGTGTGTGGATTTGGTCTCATGGGCTCTAAGAAGTGTACACTAAACCCTTCCCAAGATTGCAGCATTCGTTCTTTGCACACTGAACAAACCTCTTAAGGCTTCCCAAGTTGACCTGTTAATTTTCTTTAGGTTATCATATATTTTACATATTATATATAGTGTATTGCACATAGTACAATAGTATATAATCAACACACAATACATATTAATGCAAATTATATCAATTAAAACAACTGAAAATTAATGCAATATATTAATAAATATTAATACTTATAATTCTTTAACATTGTTTTTACGGAGTATTATGAAAAAGCTGGTACCACAAACAATGAATTCCTTGGTAATATTGGGGTTTGAGCTTCTCCCATAACAAACTTGTGCAATATTGTGCAAAGCTTTTTAAAAAATTATTATTATTATTTTTATTTGTGTATGTATTTCATATATGTGTGTGTATCTCTGTATATATAATATAAAAATGGACACATGCACATGCAGAGTTTTTAACAGAAATTCTTGTGCTGCTCTTCCCCTGCACCCCTATGGAGTCCTGTACCCCTGGGCAGCAGCTGTGCTGCTGTTCTCTGTGTTCCTGTTTGTAGAAATGAGCCTTTCAGCACATAACCTAACTGGAAGATTTTTTTCAGTGTCTGTTAGAAGACAAATATTTCTCCATTAGAAACCTTACCGAAAGCTGTCACCACTCAATGAGGTGTCACTTCCCAAGCAAGCCTAAAGCAGGGGGTGACGACTTCTTCAAATGCTTTTATGTTTCCTCCTCCTACAGCATCTGTCACTGTCTGCTCCAGCACGGTGACTTCAGTTTGTCATAGCAGTCATAATAAAAACAGGATGGATTATTGCTCCATTCATGTTAAGACTGCAAACATTTCCCACCTAAGCTTTTACCTTTCTGCAAAATGGGATTTCAACAGCATTTATGCTTCCTGCCTGCTGCAGCAAGGTTTCATTTTCTGGCTGGAAAGAAGCTTGCTTCTTTTTGAGGTGACATTTTTGATTTTTTAAAAAATTTTATTTTCATACCACAGTTTGAAAAGGAACCATTAATTCTGGTAAACAAATACAAATGGTTTTATTATAGTGTTTTTAATTTTATTAGATATTTTAGCTTGAACTCAAAGCTTCTTGGAATTTTTCATTCCACAAAAAGTTGGATCCCTTCCTTTTCCAGGAGGGCTTGACTAGCTAACCTGTAGTCTGTATTTACTTTACAGTAAGCAGCAATATTTGATATTTTCTACCTAGACATAAAGACAGGAAACTTGCTGAGGATGGTGTGATATGAGAAGGCTTAAATTTGGATTTTATTTTGGATTTGCTTCAAGATCTGTGCGCTGCTTAGTGCGCAACTTCCATGCAGTCTAGGCAGAGTGGACAATGGATGGCAAATGTTTCATCAGCTGTCCCATGCTAGACCATTTCTTTCCAACAACTTGTGGAAGGGCTATAAACTTTTATTAAATTCTGTAGAAGTGCTCAGTCAGGAAGATTAAGGAGATCAGTTTTCACTAGTGGTCTGAGTTGGATTCAGGTCGGCAGAGTTGGTAACTACTGTGCCTTAACACTAATCACCCCTTATCCTCACTAGTCTAATTTCTAATATCTTCTCATCCTTACAGAAAACTAGGGATATCTTTGACATAATGCTTGGCATTCACAAAATTACCTTATTTAGGCTTGAAATGTGGCACTTAGCTGCAGTTCTAAATTCGTTCTCATTCCAAAACCAGATTTTCTGCTTTAATGCTGGGTTCTGTTTGAGGCCACAGTGGCCATAGAGAAGATCAGATAATAGGCAAGAAAATGACTTAAACTCCGAATAAGAAGTTTTTTGCAAATATGCTCCCAGGTTCTTCAAGTTTTTCCTGTGATGTTTGGTTTCTAAAAGGCAAAGAGCTTGGGAGAAGCTGAAGTGAAAGCCTATCTCTCTGTAGGTGGTTTGCAAGAGAAAGTTTTAATCTCCAGTATTAGTACCAAAGCAAAACAAACCCCGCTTGTCTTTACTAGGCTGCTGTGTGATTTGAGAGAGCTGCTTTTACTACTGCAACCACAGGATTATCAGTAATGCCTGGTATGAAATGCTTTCATTCAGTTACTTGCTCTGGCTTGAAGCCCTGCCTGGGGTCACATTTCCAGCCCTGTTTGCCTGTCCCAGTGATGTGTTACACTATTCCACTGGCTTTGCACCATCTGGGGGAGATGTTACTGGTCTGGTGTTCTGCATGTAAAGAATAAGCTGGAATGCTATGGTTCAAAGCCTATCTGAAGAAGTCTGGCGTGGGGATTGTTTGAGCTCCAGGAAGGTGTTTAATTAAAGCCTCCCCCGGAAGAAAGTTCTCTTTCACATTCAGTGTCTCAAAAATACCTGTAAGAAAACAACAGCTGATATTTTAAAAAACAACGTAGATCTTGGGGAAAAAAAAAGAACTAAAATAAAAGAATCTGTTCCAACCAAGGATAAGGTTTCAATCAACTGACCTGGTTAATTGCATTGACTTTTTGTGTTCCAGATAATGGGAAACTGTTCTATATTTCCAAGTAGGAATGCTCAAAATGGCACATTATTGCAGCTTACAGGTGGTTTGGTACAGATATTAACAAACTTCTCTGCCTTCGAATATGTGAAATAGTTCATTTGGCCATTAAAAGCCTTTGAGTTTTCTTGAAATTTTATTAGAAGTTTTCAGGATTTTGAGGATTAGAATTTTTTTTTTTAGGAAAGAAAGTCTAAATCTGTCACCAACTTGCTGTCCTCCTCAGATAGGATAATGAGTGAACTACCAAGAACTTATAAAATCATAATAATTGATGTCACTTCCACCTCAAGATAAACTAAGACAAAATAGAGCAGATTTGACTGTGTCAGTACAGCAGAGGAGTGGTTCCTGTATCTGACAATGTTGATTTCACATCCTAGAATTTGAGGATGAAGAAAAGAATGGAAGCTTCCTTTAACTCTTTAATAAAAGCCTGGTTTATCTCTATCTGGAATGGACACTTGCAAGGTTTTAGCTCATATCTCAATTAATAAAGAGCATTTGATACACAGGAATAGATTTTTAAATATTTTCAAAGTAGTAATGAATATAGTGCTAGTTTGACATATTCAACATTAATTCTCTCCAACCAGTCACTTTTGCTCTTTGAAGACCCTTCTGTCATTCCTGATCATGGCCATGCCTAACCCAGTATCTCCTCTCTGACAGTGACCAATATTTCAGACATTATGCTTTGCTTATTAGCTCATCACCATCAAAGCATTGAAACCCTTCAGTATCTTGAAATTAAACAAATTCTAGTTATTCTGAGATTTCTGATGGAAAAGAGAGGATGGATGGAGTTCTTCCAGCAGTAACTGGTCTGTAGTAACTGCAGGGATTGAAGCTTTCTCCCTTCTAAATTGGTAACATGCAAGACATGCTGTAGGATGACTGCTCTGACAGAATAATTGAATATTCACAGGAGAGAGAGGAGCCTTTACTACACTTTGGTTGGATTTCTCAGCCTCCCTAATAGGCCAGCCTTAGGGGAGAATCCTAATACACTGGTGTGACAGCATGGAAAGCTTAGTTTAACATTTTGGGTTACAGTCTGTTTTTCATTTGTAGTTTGCTTTTCCTAATGGCCATCTTGTTGCTTTTCTTTGGAGGGAGAAGTGCTGATCTGACTTCAGACTAAGTGAATAGCACTGTGCAGAGCACGTATTCTACTCACTGGAAAAGAAAATGCCCTCTTGTAGCTCATTTTATACCTAGAGCACTTCCTTGAACAAGTGATATATAGACAGTAAACTAAATGATGCTGTTCCTTGGTCTGCTGCAGTTCTGTCACTTACTGTAATTATTGGGGCCGCATCTCAGTCTTTGTCTTAAAAGCAAATGTTGCCTCGGGGATTTGGAAATTAATATGTTGATCTGAGTGAATAGCTATTTGGCATGCACCTTGAGGCGCTGCAACAATTTAATTGTTAAATGAGGAGCACAGCCTGAAATCTAGACAAAAAAGAAACTCAGCCCTCATCTCTGAAGCTTAAATGTTGAAGCTTTTTGGGTCTTTTTCATGAAAACCTTCTATGATGGAGACTACACACCCTCTCTGGGTAACCTGCTCCATCACGAACCTGCTTCTGCTCTATAGTGTCCTCACAGTGAAAAAGGTTTTCTGTACTCAATCTGATCTTGTTTCAGCTTATGTTATTTATCATTCTCCCATGATAGACCACGGTGAAAAACCTGGCTCCGTTTCCTCGATAACCTCCCTGCAGGCCCGGGCAGGATGCTCAAGGCTTCCTCCAAAGCTGTCTCTTCTCCATGCTGAACAAGCCCATCTCCGCCAGCCTCTTCCCACAGGGTGAATGCTCCAGTCCCCCACACTGTGGCCCTCTGCTGAACTTGTTCCAGTTTATGGATGTCTCTCGTTTACCGTGAGGCCCCAGACTGGATGCAGTATCTGGATGCAATCTATATGATGAGTCTGGCTCAGCAGCATTTCCTGTATACTTGATGGGTATGCCAATGTAAATAAGTGGAATGACTGGAATAAGTTAGGAATATCTGAATATTAGTTCCTCTAAGGATATAACGTGACTGAAAGCCAGATCAGTCCACCTCCCCATCTCTCTTTTGCTTTCTCCTCCACCTTTTTCTTCATATGTGAGGTGGCTGTAAAATCTATTCCTCTCATGGTTAGTCGTGTGTTTGCTTTACTGCATTAAATATTAACTTCCTGTCACTAATTGTGTTTCTTGTCATGTTTCTGACAGGTTATATATCACAAGTGTTAAAGAATTACACAGACCATGCCTGCGATGGAGAATACATTTCCCTGAGATGCCCTCACAGAACCACCATCAGTATCCAGTCTTCTTTTTATGGCCGAATTGTACCAAGTCATCAGCTGTGTCCCTCTCGCTATCCTCACTCCTATGCAGCTTTGATTAAGGAAGATGTGGCCTGTACAGTTGGCACTTCCCTTCAGGTATTGCATGTTAAACTGAACCTGTTCATTCTGGACTTCATGCAGCAGCTTGATGTTGTAGCAACCTGCGCTAGGTGTTCACCTGTGTTTTCATCTTGGTAGTGTAGAGAGGGATGAATTAGATTTTTTCTGATGCATTTCTTAATTTTGCTACTGTTCAGGAATGTGGTTGAAACGGAACTACACTGCAAGACTAAATTACGTTCAAAAGTATTATGACTGAATTTGAACTGTGTTGGAATATTTTTTAAGCCCTCCTTCCCAAAGGAGATCTTTTTCAACACATTCAGAAGTTGCTGTTGAGCTCTTTTTAATTCAGAAATGATTTTTTTTTCCTGAGCTTTTTCTGTAGTAACTTGAAACCCAAAGAGTATCATTGGCTTTAGTTTTTCTCCTCTCTCAGTTGGCTCTCAGGCCACTGTAAGTGATCATACATCACTTAAGCCTGTAATCTCCCAAGCATCAGTAGTTAATCATCTCTGTCCATTTACGTAGAATATGACTGCATGTATCATCCTGAGAGCACATGTGACTTCAACGAATAAAAGGATTGTTTAGAAGGTGTGTGTGTTACTCAGGGTCAAGAGGAACAACAACAATTAGAAACATGAATTGGCTGATGTCGTTGAAATGAATGGGTCTGCATCCAGATGTAAAAGTGCTAGTGTAAAAGCACAAGTCTTTCCAAGTATAGGATTTGGGACTCTGAAAACTTCTGGGCAAAGATCTCAACTTTTCTTAATTAGCTGGTGTGTTTATGGCTATGAATCAATAATAACTCCTAATAAAATTTATAGTAGAACTAGGCTAATGAACCTATGGGGCTAGTGAAATATTTCTTTTCTAATTTGGCTGAAGGCCAGCATTTCCCACATCACTTCTAACTCTTGTGTTCAGAACTTTAGAGGAATTTGCATTTTTTTTTTAATAGATTTGAGTGTTTTGGCTTCAAAATGTCAGTGGTAAATTCTTAAGAAATTGCGCAGGATTGATGTTTACTTGTATGAACCCTTAAGATGATAGATTTGCAGTTGCTGTTATAATACTTCCATTGCACATCAGCCAAATGAGTTATAATGTGGGAAGACATGGTCCTTATCAGTGGGAGGTTTTCCCTGATATGATAACGAAAACTTATAATACTATGGACAAGAGACAGATGTGCTGTTTAGGAGGGAAGAGTAGGGACTGGGAATATTGGAGGTCAATCTTCCTTTCTTTTATTTACTGCCAAATTAACTTGAAACACGTAATTAGCTGGCATGATTGATATCTGTGTGAGTAGCCTCACCCTTTGCAGGTGAGTGGCCTGCTTAGGGCATCTGGAACAGCTTGAGAACCATGAATATGCAATCTTTGGCTTTTCTTGCCAAGGTTTTATGTGCAGGAGGGATTTAAAAGAAATCCTTACCGACTTAGCTTAGCTCCTTTTGTCCTCGGAGCTGTTACCCCTTGGCTTTGCCTTTGGCGCTTGGAGTGCTTCTCATTACAGCTCCCTATATGAATGGTGTGCTTTATAGGCAGCCTCCTAGCAGTAAATTTTCTACGTGACTGAGACCAGAACATTCCTATTTGTGCTTTTTTTGGGTGCAGACCTGCTAGGGAGGGAGGTGACATGCTCCGCTCTGCTGCAAATTTCTTACGGGACCCCAGGCAAATTCCTGAGTCTCTGTGGGGGAGATCCATGATACCTCTTTGGTGCCCCTAAATCTGGATTTGATATCTCCGTGTGCAGTGCCTGGCCACAGTGGGGTGAGTCTGAATGCCAGAGTTGGATCTCTTGGCTCCTTTATTAATGTTGGAGGGGATGAGGCCTCTCCAAAGGGTAAGCCAGGAACTCCACAAGCTCAATGGCAAACTGCCTGGAGCGAGCCGGTAGGAAATGTGTGCGTGTAGGAAAACTGGAAAGCTTTAGACAGGAAAATTGTGTGTGCTTTTGTGGTTTTTAGAGTCAGTTGTATGGCTACTATAGACAGGACTATTGTGTGCGTGTTCTGATTTGCAGTGATATAAAAACTCAGCTAAACCAAATCTTTTGCAATTAAATATATAAAACCACCATGTCTAATCAAGCCCAGATTGCAGGAATTTATTGCCTTTCTGGAGGGTGGAATGGAAGGAATGTAAGTGGCAGTTATTAAAACTATTTCATGCAAACATTACCTGAGTAATGGTTAATTCTTGTTTAAAGGCTTTCTCCCCTGTAAATGTCCAATCTGGACATTGTTTCTGTGTTAAAAGGACAAAAGTGAAGGTTAGTTACACTGACACAACTATTCACTACCATTGCAGCCTTAGTAGGTCAAGTGCCAGGATCCCTTTCTCTAGTTACTTGCTTTGGCCTAAAATAAGATGCAAACCACTTGGGACATCATGACTGAGACACGAAGGCAGTGACCTCAAGCTGCACATTTTGGTTATTCCAACACCACACTATCAGATTCATTGGAAGATTTTCAAAAACTGAACTTGGACATTTGGACAAAGATTTCTGTTCCAAGCTGGTTAGTCTCTCATTAGCTTTTGAATCAAATGAAATGAACATAGAGAGATCAGAAGAACAAGTTAAAGCTGTGCTGAAAGGCAGGCAATGTTTGCTTTTGTAAACTTTGCTGTGTGCTTTCGACCCTCTTTAGCAGGGGACCCAGAGTTACAAGTTACATGAGTTATGTTGTAGTGCCTATTGAAGGAAAGAAATATTTGTGCTTGAAGCGTCTTTGAGGTATTTCAAGACTGGAAGTGTAGAAAATGCCAACTCATTCTTTAGTATTAGGAGCTAATTTGGGCCACTGATGTTATAGAATTTTGTTATTGTCTTTTCTGCACTTCCCCTGTAGAGTCTTGCGGAGAATATTCCCAACCAGGAGGTAAGGGAATCCTTACTATCCTCCTCCCAGTCATACGGACACATAAAAAGAGTGCCTGGAGATCTGCCTTGGTGGCTCTGATAAAAGAGACCCATGCAACGTAAACTGTCCCATGTTGGTGGTGGAGGTCTGTGAGAAGGAGCTCCAGCCTTCTATGATGCCCATGCTATCTCTTTTCTTGCTCACAGTCCAGGAACAGCAGCTGTCAGAACCAAAATCTATTTATCTTTCACCGTAAAGGTGCAGAACTGCTTTATCATGATCCTGTGCTTGAGCGAGGACCTGCCCATGGTGTTGGTGTCCCCAATGTGACCTGTGGCTCCCACATATGTTGATCCATTTGGAGCAATTGGGCAGGTACAATTGGTCTGGACAAGATAAACCTAATAATTTATAGAGCTTGATGCTTTTTCATAGATGTGTGCATTGTGACTTTACAGCTGAGTTTTCCTCTGCTCTGTAATGCAGTTTTACACAGGTCGAGATGGTCAAACTCACTTTTGATTTGCAGACTGTCTGATTTTGGCGTGTGGAGAGGAAGTGGGGTGGATCTGGGGACACCTGCAGAGACCTTTTACTCCAAGGAGATCTGCTATGAATCATCCTCATTTTCTCTAGCCTCTCACTTAATGCTGTGCTTCTCCAACCTGCCATCTCATATCACCTCTGGGAAATAAGGAAGCTGATAAATGGTATACAACAGCAGTGTATGCTTGTTCAGCAGAATGCATAAACGTTGAGGTAGAAGACAAAGGAGAAATAGGAGTGTTAGTGATGTACGTTACCTAAGAACTATTAAGTGCCTAATGATAATTGCCTAACAATAAGTGAATCTCTTTAGTAAGAACCCAAGTCACTTTGAGCAGGCTCACAAGTCTCAGTTTGTGTCTTCCAAAATATGTGGAGGCCCATGTAGAAAACTGCACAGCTGAAGAACAGATTTGGAGTGATGTATTTATAGAGGGTTCTGCAGTTTTATTCATAGTTTAGAGTTCTTTATGTCACTTGCTTGCTTTGCAATAAGAAGTGGCTTAAAGAAGAGTGTTTAATGGTCACCAGAAAACTAGATTATACTTTGCAGCAGATTATATGCAATATCCTCATTTTTAGTAAATTGACAGAAAAATAAAAGCAGAGCTTACTTAAAAGCAAAATAAAAAACCCTGGAGAGGCATTTATCTGTTGCGTTTCTGCCCACAGAATTTTATCAGGGAAATTATAGAATAAGTTCTGCCGTCAGAGATGTGTCTACTGAAGTCAGCAGGAAACTGCAGCTTGGAGGGCCGAGTTTCCCAAGGGGAAATGTATTTCCTTGAGAGGTGCCCTGGAGGAGAGTCAGGGATCCCATAAGGAAAGGCAGCCAGGCCGGGCAGGGAGCGTAGGCCCAACCTGTCACCTCAGTGTCCTTCAGCGCTCTCTAGGGCACCGTGGGTGACAAGAATCACTCGTGCCACTGACATGGTATTTCCTTTGGTCCCTTAAGCAAGATATATGAAACGTTAGCTGCCACCGGCTCCTGCTGTCGCCCTCACAGCGTGTGATGCAGTTATACAAAAGGGAGCAGATTCCTTGCATTCTAACCATGGGATTCCCCAGCCCTTTCCCGCTTTCTCTTTGTTTACATCTGTCAGGATGGTTTCCATGACAGAAAGCAAAGAGGAGATGACCACTCTGGTGGTGGGAAGATCAGACAAGCTCTGCTTGCACCCCTTCCAAAGTTGGTCACCAAATGATGAGGTTAGAAGGTGTATGTGTGCTACTGCTTTGAAAGATGGTGTCATGTTCCACCAAACATTCTGGATTAACAATGTGGGAGCATGAAATCGAGAGTACAAGATAGTGATTCAGCTACACCAGCTTTCCTGGTAGGCCTAGCACAGTAACTCTGGGCCATGTCCGGTACCAGAGGATACTGTACAAGCCAAAAGGGACCCTCAACAATGTAAAATAAGATGATGGTCAAAGGGAGAGAGGTGAGAAAAAGAAGTATAATTTGCACTAGAGCGCACAGTCATTGGTGTATCTGGGAGGAGGACCCAGCACCCTGAGTCCCTGATCTAGGTTTCCTGGACTGCATGGCCATTCATTACATTGAATGTTCAAAGGTTTCTAGGGCTTACAGAGAGTTTGAGTAGGAAAGGCTCAATTACAGAACTGTCAAGGAGTTAAAGAGCTGTTTGGACAATGCCTAGTCACACAACACTAAAATTGATCTGCAGAGACAGGTGAGCAGCGGTGTCAGGCTCCAGAAGAGGTTACTGTAATGCCAAAATTGCCCTTAAAAATCACCAAAATGGTGCAGTTTTGTTCGAGAATCTCGACCAATCTGACAAGCCAATTATTTGCAAGCAGAAAAACCGCTTGATGCAGAGGTCACAGATAATCTCTAAATTGCCATATCTCTGCAATCTTTGCGAAGAGAGGCTGAACTGCAGCAGCTCATGATTATGTGCTGCAGGAGCAGAGATGCTGGAGGCAGAGGTGGCTGGTGCAGCAGGGCTGCTCCCCGTGCTCTAAGCCTACTAATGCTTTGTTTGCTCTAGATTTAAACTTCCCAAGTCATGGGGCTTCCATCATTGACACTGAGACCTTGCTTGACAGTGTAATGGTTTGCTCTCAATGATTTTTTTTTTCCAGTCTGTGTTTTCAGCTTTCCCTTTCTTTAATCCCATGGCTTTTGGTTCTGCTCCCTTTTGTATTCTTCAGCTCGGACCTCCTTTCCCTTTGAAGCTGACCCTGCATACAGATTCAATTCCCCACTATTAGGAAATGTACATAGTCGTTAATTAGTTGATATTTGTAAAGCATTTTTTTCCCAGTCCTTCTTTCCCCAGAACATCTCCCTTGCTTTTGCTTCCTGATGAATCCCTGTCTCTGGGCTCTCCCAAGGCCCTGACAGAGGAGCTCTGCCGAATCCTGTTCTACCAAAACCAGTGCTAAATATGCTACATGTTGTTTCTTTTGTTTTTCTACTTGCTCATAGGATAATCGTGTTACTCCATGGACTTCAGTAATGTGCACTAATAAGCACCAAGTTTAAAATTATGTTTAAAAATAATACAAATACTCGGCATTATATAAACAATATTTTAATCCAAATCCAAATAAACATTAAAAAATCCAAAATAAACCATGGATTAACCATTTGGATTAAAAAAGTCCAAATAAACCATGATATGAAGCGACTGCAAGTGCTTTGTGCTGTGTGGCTCTGCAGGGAGAATTAATTTTTCTCATTGCAAAATTCCTGGAGAGGCACCAATGTAAGTATTGTTGCAACTGCACTGTAATAGTTACACTTGGACTGAATTTGCGCTAAAAGCTCTTTTATTTTTAAAAATGATTTGTACCTTCTTGTGTAAAATTCTTAGCAGAAATCTCCATCCATCGTCGTCACTTGGCTGCACGCAGCTGTGCAGCTTGCTCTCTGATTTACCCTCTGCAGCAGCACACAATTTGGACAACTATTTAGTGGGGTTTCTCTCTGTAGTTTCATGCCTGACTGGTGTGCCCTAGAGCCATCCTTGTGCTCCTTTGATGATGGAGGCCATACAGGGAGCAGCCCTGCGGGCAAATCCCAGCTCTCCTTGAGTTTTGCCGTTGGCTTCTGTGGGCCTAGAGTCTCACCATAAGTGTATTAACTCCATGAGCTACTTCAAGGGACTAAGAGCTGTGATAAGTTTAATTGCCTTGGGTGTTAAGCTCAATTGTGGTTTATTTTAAGTGTTCAGGGGAAGAGCTCCTTGAAAAGTGATTTGAAGAGACAGGAGAAAAAAAATGAGTGTGCCCTTGGGAATGGCTGAGTGCAGCCTTCTTGCAGAGCTCCCATCTAGTTGCAGAGTTAAATGTTATTATTTAACGAGCACAAGCAATTACTTAGCTAACGAACACAGCTAAGTGAGCGCAAGAAATGTGTTTCATCTGCAATGCCCACTAGAAAGACATGGTTTTGAGCTTGAGGCTGCCCTTGCTTTAAAACCTGGGTCACTGCTGTGAGATTAATCCAGGGCATAAATCACAGGGGTTAGATTAGTGTTTGTTTTACTTGAATTCACATTTCTTTCTCCTTATCGCCTCTAAATCTCGCAGCTTCTCAGCCCAGTCATGAACTGGAGAATGGAATGGGCTTAAACAGTCTCAACTTCCCTCCTGAGCACTGGCTGTCAGCCCTCAGGCTTGATTCACCGTAGGAACGCAATTATAAAATGGCACAATGCAATTAATGTGTCTTCCCTCTCCTTTTGTGCCAGACAGGAATTCCTCCTCCACCTTCTGTTGGAGTAATATTTATAATATAACCTAATCCAATGTAACTTCATTTTGCATTAGTCAGGGGTGCACCAGATGATGCTCACATAAGCAGTTGCTTGCATATCCCAGTTAGGGATAAATGTACATGTCCACAAGTATTTCTGTGCAAGTTCAGGTTGCTCATAGACTTTTCTTTTGAGGTTGTATTTTTTTACCTTTGCAGCTGACAGTATAGGCAAAAAAAAAACCCCAGCCAACCAACCAAAAATAAACCCAAGCCAAACAGAATGAATTTGTTAACTTTTAAGTATAACTGTGGTGGGCTGAGTCTCGTCTTTCTTTGTGTCCTCTGTGGAGCTGCTGTGTTGCATGATGTTTAAGAGGCTGGTGCTCATAGCACGTATGGAAGAAAGCAATAGGGAAGATATTTCCTGTGTATGCTTGTCTGGGAAAAAGTTGTAGGTACCAACATTTAAATTAACCTTAGAGCTGATGTAACTAGTAGTGGGTTTTGTTAATAAGAACATGGTGCCCAACCATGGCTAATTTTCTTTACATTTCAGTCCTGATGTATTTCACTAAGCATTCAAAATGGTTTTTTATTTTATTTATTACGTACAAGACTTGATTCAAGCAATCTGCAGGAAGCAAGAAATTGTACAGATGATTTTTGAAAATATTTTCAGCAAAATTGTTGCCATTTGTGGGGGAGTGCTTAGAGGCACATTAAGCTCTGTAAATGAAGAAGAAATAGAAGAAATATTGATTTCTCCTTCTGCATGAAATAACTTTTAAGAGTTATGGCTATTATTAAATTATATTGAAACTGTAGTTAAACATTAAAACCAATCGGTAAAAGACATAGTCAACATTAAGAACATTTCCCATTTTCTATGGTTTCACAATGACGCGGGTAATTTTCGCCCCTTAATTTGAGCATGAGCTTTTCCCCAACACTCTGTGGTACTTGATGTCCCACAGAAAGGAAGCCCAGGAGGTTTTGTTTCTGAGGAAAACACAGCGTGAGCAATAGCTGCCAAAAGTTAGAGTAGAACGAGACAAAGTCGCAGTATGTGAAGGCTGCCTGTGTTCATCGTTCTCCAAGGCAGTTGCCTTCGCTCCTGGTGTTGCACCTGAGGACAGATGAACTCAAGTTCTGCTTAGGCACCCATGCTGGGGCTTTTAAGGAGGCTTTTTGCTGGCCTAGTTCAGCTGCTGTTGAAAACTAGGGTGGTTTTCCTGCTGGTTTTAATAACACTGGTTAGGCAATGCCGATGGCTTTTGAAAAGTCCTATCCTCACAATATGAACACGTTTGCTGACCAAAACCTTTGGTGTGCTGCCTTTGGGAGGACAAATTCCCTGTGGGAAAATTCTTCCTCCTTTTGCTTTATGGCCTTAGCACTGCTTACATATATAGCCACATACACATATATCCACAGTTGTGGCTTTGTGACTGAAAAATAACGGCATATGTTTTCTGCTCACTGGAAAAGGCCTGAATTGCCTTGGTTTACACTTTAAAATAAAAGTCAGGCTTGAGGCAGGCACAAATCCTTGCGTGTGTCATCCCTAAAGGTGAAGGCTGTAGGAAGTTATGAGCAACCACAAATGCAGTTTGGGACTGCAAATAAAGCTGGAACAGCTGTTGCTCCTGTTATTCTGTGGGTGACATTCAGAGTTATAATGCTAGAGATAGTACATGGTATGTTTGAGGAGGATGTAAAAGTAGAGGGAGATTCACTGAGGTAGAGAGAAAATTTATTTGGATCATTGTGCAAAGAAGGAAGGGCCTTCTTGCTAATGGCATAGGGATAAAATTGTGGGAAAGTACCAGTATGAAGGTGGGAAAAGAAAAGGGAACAGACAAAAGGGACCAGGGAGTCCAGGATAATTTCTGAGCGAGGATTTTCCGACGGCTCCTTGCAAGTGAAAATTAATTGTTCTGGGAATGGCATTTGCAGCTCCGTGTAGCAGGGGCTTAGCAAGGCCATGAATTACCTCGCTCTGGGGTCTCAAAATGATCTGACAGGTTCATGTGAGTCAGGCGAACATTATGGTAATTTTAGCGCTCTAGGGGCTCTACGGGAGTACATAAAAACCACCTAAGCTGTCCAGCTGATCTTAAAACTTAATTATGGCTCCACTTAATAATATTCCCTCCCCCCATTTCTGCTTTAGAGGATCATTGAGCTAAAAAAAAAAAAGAAAAAATCATTAATCTTTCTTAATGAAATTGTTTGTTAGCAGGAGGCGGCCTGTCTTGCCCCCGTGGACTCTGGGATGGAGTTTTTGTGAGCACCATGAATGGGGAAGTGGGAAGCAACTGCTGGAAAAAAAGCAGTGCGAAAAGGGGATAGTTTCCCCAAACTTGACCGTACTGGCTGTGTAAAAGTATTCCCACCACAGTTACTAATTATTAGAGCACCAGAAATTGCCAGGGCTTTTACAGTCAAGACAAGAGCTCTTTTAAAGCATGTGATTGAAATCATGATTCCCTGGAGGAATCAGACTCATCATGGCAGGGTTTGGGCCTTTGGTTTTAACTGCACGGTCTAAGCTGCATCCTCCAAGCTGGGATGCCGCAGAGGTGGCCTCTTAAATCGTGTGGCAGACACTACGGGACACTAAGCTCTTCTCTTTTCCTGTTTCTCCTGCATAGAAGATGCTGGACGAGTGCCAGGACCGACGGAGCTGCCAGTTCCTCGTCAACAGCCGGCTCTTCGGCGCTGATCCGTGCCCGGGGACTGGCAAATACCTCATCGTGTGGTACAAGTGCAGGCCAAGTGAGTATCTCCCCACCGGGCCCGTTCCCTTTGGCGAGACCAAGGCCTTGGCCGCCCAACCTCCCAGGACGTTTTGGTCCTTTCTGGGGTTTATTTAAAGCATGGCACCAACCCTGGGTAGGAAACACTTCCCCTTGCTCTGTGGAGCTAGTGGGACTCGTGCCCTGCCCTGTAGTGGGACCGTGGCAGCATCAGGACTGCAGCAATGTCAGGATGGCAGCGTCGTCACGACGCCTCGTGCAAAATTGTCCACAAGAAATTAAAAAGACAAAAGGGTTGAACGAGGAAGAGAGACGGTCCTGATTTCAGAAGAGATTTTGGAACAAAAGCCCAAGTGCTCTGACCCTGCACTGCGCTGCAGGAGACAGTTTGCCCCGACATGCAGAGGCCTGTGCTAATGCAGCGAAGGGATCTGGTGTGGAATTTGAGTGAGAAAAAGGTAATGAAGCACCTGCATTTACTGTGCGGTTTTGGTGAGTGACTGGAACATCCCTTGCTAGGCGAGAAATTGATTTCTATGAAACAGAAGCAATTAGCAGGGTGTCCTAACAAGTCTTCATCTACTTACAGGTTTTGTATCACAGCTCAGAGCAATCTGGCTGTGGGAGCCTGTGATGAACTTCTGAGGGTAACTCAGGATCCCATTGTGTTTTTATATTTTTAATATATTTATATTTTAATATATTTATACTTTTATATTTTATATATTTTTAATATAATTTTTGAATATTTTTAATATTTACGGCTTGGCATTCTCTGCCCATTGCAAATATGCAAAAAAAGAAGGACCTTTTGTGTGTGCTGCATGATTTTCCTGAAAGAGAGTGGGGAAAGTTGCTTAAAAACCTTTCCCCAAGACGTTTTTCAAGCAGCTGTAGTTCTGCAGAATGAAACAGGGTAATCTGCTGCAACTTTCAGTTTTTTAGTTTTTTCAGTTTTCCATTTTTTTTGCAGTTTTTTAGTCACTGGACAAAATTTTGATCATTAGATTAATAGTATGGTTAGAAATCTGTGAGCCTTCTGTGTGAAATCTCTGCCTTGCGCAGAGATACCAGGACACTTTTAAACTTTATGTTTCCAGACTTTGAGTTTCAGAAAAAACATAAAGCTTCTGTGTGTTGATCTGCAACGGTGCCCATTCACCCTGCTGTAGGGAGCGTAATGAGAGCTTTGATAAAATTGATCCACAGAATACAAAATAGGGAACAATGATAAATTTTGGTGGATCCTTCTGCACAGTGTGTTGTTTGTTAGCCCTAAATGAATCTAGGTCCTATGAAGTGTTGATCGCCCCCAGTAAGTCTGAGCTCACATCCAGTTAACCAAACAGTACTGGAGTCACTGCTGAAACTTGCTGCTGTGCTTTAATTGATAACATTATCAAAGATACATGCAGCTTTTGGGTACTGCTTCTGAGCCTGGATTTGTCCTCCTTAATGACAGACAGAGGTGCTTTAATAAGAGGTCACTTAAGGTCTGAATTGTCCTCAGTGCTGCTGAAGCAAGTGCCTGTGTGCCAAAGGAGGTAGAATGGACCCAGGTTTGTCTGCCTGCAGGTATGAGATACCCTTTGGGAAGTGGTCTGCCAAGCTTGGAGAGGGAATCCGTAATTTTAGTTAGGGATACCCAAGCTCTCCCACTTTAAGAGTCCTCTTGGAACCTTGGAAATCTACTGAATAATGCAGTTCACTAAAAAGAAAGCTTTTCCTTGAAAGAAAATTGAAGCTAGTGGCATCTATTTGTATTTTTACTGATGAATAACTAAATAGTGCAGTCTTTCCCTCCGGCCACTGTCACTGCAGCTATGTGTCTCTGACACTGTGTTGTGTTTGAAGTCTAGTGGTTGCAATGCTCACTGGCTGTAAGGGGGGTCACTTGCAAGGCAGAGTGCTTTTTTTTTTTGGTTTTTCTCACTGGCAGAATTTCAAGGAGATGGAGGAAAGCAAACCAGGCTGAACTGGAAAGCCCTGGATACCCCAAACAGTGGGGCTGTAGGAGATACCAACAGCTTCAGCTGCACAAACTGTGATTTTTTGTGCCAGAAGCTGAGATATGAGCAGTGTTTTGAAGTGTTGTGGTTCGCCTCCTCTAGAAATTCAAAGGAATATTTTAGAGAAGTGCCTGCTTGACTAGAAGTGGTGAGAAATTCAACAGCTTGAGTGTCTTTGGGAAGTGTTGTGGGAAACATGATTCCTTTTGGTCCGAAGGCTGCATCTGGGGTCTTGCAGACACTTGTCTGCACGCGGGAGATTCTGGTATGTGCATGGGGCTGATTTTAAATGGCAGATGTTTGGCAGTTCTGTGCACATTCTCTGTGCTTGTAAATACACAAATACTCCATGTGTATGTGGATGTACTTTTAATGTTAAGGTGCAGGATGTTCGATCAATAAAAATATTTTTATTGATTTGATTTGATTTCTTTTTATAAATATCTTTGCTTGGGGTGAGACTTCATTGCTGCTGTGTGGCTTGGGAGGACAAGGTTCTTCAAAATATATATGGGCTGGACTTCTACTTTTCCTCCCCATTTCTTGTAGGCCTTAGTTGCTATATGCACCAACCCTTGGGGAGGTGCTCAAGTGTCTCAGCACAACTACAACTTGTTCTTCTAAAACTCAGAGGTGCCTCTGCAAATCATCCTGCTATTGGGAGCCTCAACAGAGAGAACCTCCAAAGGATCCCTGCAGGTCAGGGCTGGGACATGTTAGTGGAACAGTGAGACCCAAAGCTCTTCTTTGAGGCTAAATCTGTACTGAAAGCACCGGGGAACCTCTGTGGGAAGTGGAGCTCCATCATCCGTATGATAAAATGGGTAGCACAGTCCCTGGCTCTGCTGTGGACCAGGCCAAATTACACTGCCCCAGACATCTTCTGAACGTGCTTTGGTGCTTATCACTGGACAGTGATGGGTTCCAGTAGATAATTTGGATGTGACCACTCTGTTTGGGGGGGTTAAGAAGATTTATTTGTATGGATGTGGGCTGATCCAATCAACTTGGGCATAATGTCAAGAGAAAAGGTGCATTTAATTTACCAGGGCACATGTAGCCTGACATCAGCATCCACAGTGCACCGAAACCTATGATCCAGCCCTGAATACGCAGAGGATTTCAATCTGCAGGGTACCTTTCAAGATTATTAAAAAATTGCACATAAACCCAATTATTTCTCAGGTAACATGCTGATTCAGTTTAGACCCATTAAGTATAATTACCGGGCAGGCTGCAGGAACATATAATTAGAGGGAATTGACATACTATTTAATTGGTCTAACATGAATTCCCTCTAACTGAAATCCGGATTCACTAATACTATTCAAACAATTCAAGGTTTGTTCATCGCCCTTGCTTCAGAGTCCAAAAAAATAGTGTGGGACCGTGTGCTGTTGTAAGCTAGGAAGTATTTGCTGCATGTGCCAGACTTTCTGGAGGGGCTGTGTGGTCTAATCCTAGCTGGGAGCAGGATCTTGGGATCTGCTGAGGCCGTATTGAGGAGATGATTTCCATTTTTGCACCCCAATGATGCCCTCTCAGTTGATTTTACTGGGGCTGGTTGCTCTTGTGGCTGTTGTCCGAGCAGAGGTTGATCTACCCCTGCACAGCATCCGTCTGCATGTTGTGTCTTTTTGGTTGGTTGTTTGTTTCTCCTTTAGACTTCCAAGGTGTTGCTGCTCCTGGACAACATGGGAATAGAGAAGTTTGCCTGTGTCTGCCAAGGGCCTAAGGGTAAGTTGAGTTGCCCAAGTTGGGAAAGGCTTCAAGGCTGCTTAGGTGGCTTGCCCCGTGAGTCCTTTTCCCTTGCCCTGATGTTTTATTTCATGTTGTGTGGGGCAGCTGGAGGTGGTGATTGGAGGCCAGTGGATGTGAGGTCCCCATTTATTAAACCTCCCAGCAATGGCAGATCCAAACTTTGCCCCGGAGCCTCCTATTGACAAGCCCCAAAGCCTTTGAAGTTTGAGAAAAGCCGGATTTTGACCTAGGCTCTGACTGCAGCTTGAACCCCTCTGTAACAACAAGAAGAAACAGTATTTGTGAAAGGCACGTGAAGGCCCTGCGAGATGCAACTGGGAAGGAAAGGAGCCTTTGCTGGTGGTGGGTGAAGTGCCAGGTTTGTGTGGGGGTAGAAGCAGGAAAGCAGGTGGGGAGAGGGTCATTCTGTTTCAGTTCGGGACCTGTAGCTTTGATTTATGAAAACTTTCATGCTGAAAACTGGCCTGGACAAAAGTTTTGAATGGAGCAGACAGTTATTCTCTCCATAGATTTAGTTCTAATCGGAGACCCATTTAATTCTTGTTAAATGTCAGCAATTCTTTTCAAGCACGGGAATTCCTGTGCTGATGTCCGTGCCAAAATCTCACTCAGGTAACTATATTTTTCTCAGCAACCTTGGGCAATTTTAGTCGGAAGACATTGGGATTTTGAAATCAATTAGGGATTATTTTTAATTAACTTTTCCTCTGAAAAAAATGTTGTTTTGATCGCAAAGGAGCTGCCTATTGGTGAGAGTTGTGATTTTTATCAGTGATAGCTTCCAAACCTTAAAAACAGCAGAATACCATTACTCACAGCATAGTTTTATGGGCTATCAAAGAACTGCAAGAAATCAGCCTCTGTGTGGGAGATTCGTGGCCTTAAGTTTCAAGCTGCCTTACACCTCTTGAGGAGCTGGCTGCATCTGCTCTGTTGCATTTGAATCGGATTATCTGGAATTTTTTTGGAAGGACCACCTAGGCTTGCAGTGAGTGTATCTTGTTCATCTAATTTCCTTACAGCCTGTTCCCATAATATTGACTCTTACGTGAGCTTTGCCACTGACTTCACCGGGCTGAGGGTGATACATTTTCTGCTTAATTCTGTGAACACAAAACGCTGCCTCGAAAGCCTTGGCTCATCACACACACACTTGCAAGGTTTTCTCTCTGGGAAGGATTTTTGCCGTTCCGTGAGAGAGAGCAGAGGGCTACGGAAAGAACATTCCTTTTTCTTTTTCTTATGTATGAACAATTGTCAGTCTTTTCATGACAAATGGATCTTACATTCCTTCTCCTATCCCACATCATTAACGCAGTCTAAACCAGATGTGTAGAAATGTAGATAAAAATTCACAGAGAAGTTAAACCACTACAAATTCACAATTTTATTCAATCAGGAGTGGAATTCAGAAATACCAGGAATGGAATTCAGAAAGAACGTGGAATTCAGAAGTCTACTGGTAGAAAAAAAGGGAAATACAGAACTGTCTGATATTTTAAGTGAAGAAGATAAGGAATATCAGATGAACTGTACCATCCTATTGTTTGACAGGAAGCAAAATCCTTTCTCTGTGACAAATCAATGTTAGACCTTTGTCAGTAATGTCTCTGACAATTCTAAATATAGCAATTACCATACAGGTGAAGAAGTGACATTTTATGTCAAAAGATAGCAGTGATTTTAGAATATCAGTGTCATTTCAGCTTGCATGTCGGTGATGGTTTTCATTCTCTGGAAATGATTGTAGCTACCACAGGTGAATGTATAATGCTTACAGGACAAATTCTAAAACTGAAAAAAGTCGAAATAATGTAGAATGCTTTTGATTCAGATGTAAAAGAGGGCAAATGTTTTAGCTTTTTTTCAGGGAGACAATCAAAGTTTCTTCAAAGAGAAAGAGATCATCTTGCCTGTTGATCATCTAGGCCATAAGCTAGACAGTCAGAAACGATAATGGGCTTCATCAGTATTACAATACACAATATTACAAATCTGAAATAAAACAAATGGAGGGAATAGCAAGTGTGTGGAAGAATATGTAACATACAGGAAATGCAGAACTGTCAGAATGTAGGAAAAAGGATACTGTAAGGTCCCTCAGAAAATGTACACTAACTGGCAGAAAGACTTCAGTAAAGCTTAATCAGTGCAGCAAAGGCAATGTGCCTCATTTCTAGCTGTCTTATTTTGCTTCCATAGCCAGGCAGCATGACTTTCCACTCAGCATTCCAGGCACCAAATACTCATGTTGCAATGTGGTGTCAGGTAATGAGAGGTAAATGTTACAGAACACTTAGCAGAGTCTGGTATTTAATAAGAAAATGTGTAAGCTAATAAACACTATAGGAAAAAGCTTGTGAGACAGCAGGAAAGACTGTGGCTGCTAGTCACAGATATGACTAGCTGTATAAAATATTTCACCTATATTTCACTTCAGAATGTCTGGCTGTTGCATTACACAGCTGGATTTATTTTCCTCTCCTCTAGCACATGAATAAACACTGCCATTCAGAATATATTGAAACATTCACAGTTTCTCATCAGTCCGGACTTCACCTTCCCGTTTACCTCGGTATTCTCTTTCATTCTCCTTACTAACAGTGTATGACTTATTGGTTGCCTGCAATATCTTGTATCTCAGAGCCTGGAGATCCATGATCCATTTCCTTTTTACTTTTTCATTGTTCTTTATCTGAATAAAAATGAAGTTTAGGTTTATTCTTCTTCAAGGACTAATATTGTGTAGCAATGAACGCATGAGTGAGTGCCAGCATCACAAGAGACATCTACTTTTTGCATCCATGGTTTCCCATTCTTTACAGGAACAGTGCTATAGCAAAATGTTTTTACTCTGTATTATACTTCTTGTATTTTATTTTTTTTTCATAGAATTTGCACAAATCCACACTGCTATGTTTTTTTTTTACTTAGTGGCTTCATATCTTCAATTATCTTCAATGTTTTTTGCTGAATAATATTTCAGTTGCTGAATTTCACATCATAAGTTCTGTTAAGTGTTTTAGTAGTGCCAAATATGATTATGATTCTAACATTTCTTTTTAAATATTTTGTTTTTTAGTAGCAATAACCAGATGGACATTTTCTAGATGAGTGTGGGTATGCTGAATTCTGAATGACTGTGGTCTACGAAATCCCAATAGTACCTTCTCCTGCTGAAATCTGTCCTCCATCCCACTCATTGAGGAAGCATCAACATAGAATGTCTTGCTAGGAAGATAGTTGTTCTTCAACTCATTTGCTGCTTTTTCCACTCTAATACCCATGTTACATGTCAAGGTGTACTTTTTTTTTCTAGTAGGAAAAGAAGGCTACCAATGTATGTAATTTAAACTTCATAAAATAACCTCCTGACATATTTAATTGTGATGATTTCCCCCTCTCCTCCAAATAGCATTTTGCTAATGCACAGGAAGACAGGTGAGATGTCAGCATGCAGACCAGCAAAAGCGACATTCTAGGTAGGGGGCGGGAAGCTGTACTATGTGATCATCTGAGAAGAAGATGAGGTCTTCTTCAGATGAGTAGAATAATCTTCGTTTTTGTAGGAGCTGATCCTCATGGGAACTTTTCAACACCCTGATATTTGCTGGAGTGACAACACAGTAGGGCACAAGTAACCTAGGAGTGCATTGATGACAACTTTCTGATATAGGTGATCTAGGAACCAAGGAGGAGAGATACTCTGCTGGACCTCATACATATAAAAAAGGAAGGTTTGTGTGGGTGTGTCAAGGTCAGGGCATCAACTGCAAGTGAAGTTCATAATCCTGTGAGGAGCAGGGTAAAAAGCATGATCACATCATTAAAATTCAGTGGAGCACATCTTAGCCTCTTCAGGAAGAATCCCATGGATTAATCTCAGGTTACAGTCCCGAAAGGTGTCCAGGATAGCTGGTTGACTTTCAAGGATCACCTCTAAACCGAAGAAAGGTCCATCGAAACATACCAGAAGACAAATAAAAGAGGCAGGAGGCAATAACAAAATAATTATTAGTTTCTACTTCAAGTACTATATCACCTGTTTTTGATTGTTTTTCATATTATTATTATTTACTCACTTTCTAGATTGGTTTAGAAATATTTGTAAATTAGATATGTACATGAAGTACATTGTGTTTTAGAGGTCCCCAGCCACTTACTAATTGTACCAAATAGGGGAGTATTAAGTTTCTGTATTAAAAATACTAGCAAAGATCTAGTCTTATTACAAATGATATAAAATTATGTTTTATTCACATTCCA